>CM064968.1:53651582-53828622 GCA_032847665.1 Solanum chilense | reverse complement strand
ATGTCTCCTGATCTCTTCATATTTGTTATTATTGGTTGATTGTGCATAGCGATTATGTTACGGTCTAATTGGCATTATGATGTGTCATGGTAGGGTCATTCGAGGATGAATGTTCCTAAGGGGGGATAATGTAACAATCCTAAAAAAAATCGAATAGATAAATACTTAAGGTGAGTAAATTATAATTTTAAAATCTGAAAGTTTAAGGGTATAATGGTCCTTTTACGTATTAATTAAAATAAATAAAATTTGTATTAATTTAATTAAATCCAATGTTGACTAAGTCTTGAATTAAGACTCCTAAACCTATGCTAACACTCTCCTAATCACGTTTATCACCTCTCCATGTTCAAAAAAAACTCTCTTGTTCCCTTTACCAATTAACATGAAGAACTAGAAACTTTGGAAAAAAAGATTCTTCACACTTGAAGAACTCATTAAAAAGTCTAAGGAAGCAAGTTAATCAAAAATGTTAAGGCAAGGGATATTTCCGTCGAGTTGTTGATGGAACCTTAGGGGAATTGGGCATGGTTTTGCAGACAAGTTTGGGCAGCAACTTAAAGCTTGAACAACGTCAAAAGGTATGGCTTTCTCTCCTGGAATTCTTTCTCCAAGATTATTTTGCTTTAAATGATTCTCAAGTCTTGAAAACTAAGGTTGTTCCCCTTTCTATGTCCTTGTCATTAGCTCCCAAATGAATTCGTAGGATGGGTATGTTGTGATGCTAGATTTTGGCATGAATGATGTATTTATATTAATTGTGAATACGTTTTTTGTGAGGGAAATTATGAAAATGATATTCAACGTGTAACAAAAACATTTGGTGTTGTGTGTGCATTGTGGGTAATGGCATTAGCCACTATTTTGTGGTCGAATGTTCATGTGTTTTTGGTGTATTTTATGTGTGTAATGTGGTGTTCATTCTAATGAAAAATTTTGGGTTGAATACAACTCTTTTAGCTAAGTAAACTCATGAAAGAGGTGACTAAAAATTAGTGATGAGTAAAAAAAATTCCAACATTTCATACCCTCCCATAAGGCTAAATTCTAAGTTTTAAAAAAAGGAAATAAATAAGCGAGGTCAATGGGAATTGAACCCAAGACCTCACATGTTGAGAAGGATGAAGAAAAAAAAAAGGGGCTAAGGGGAATTGAACCCCTTAGCTGCTGCTTATCGTGAGGGAGAAAAGAAAAAAAGGGAAAAGAAAAGTTGTTGGGGGGAATCGAACCCCTGGCCACTTCTTTTCGTGCGAAAGGAAAAAAATGGGGTTGGGGGGAATCAAATTTGCAAACTATGGGGAGGAGAAGGAGAAAAATCAAGTAACAAATGAATGGGAGGCGTGGGGTTCGAACCCACGACTTCGCAGTACGCGCGAAGAAGAGGGAAAAAGGGGGGGGGGAGATTCGATGCGTGGGGATCGAACCCACGACCTCAGCGATGAAGGGGGAGGCTAAAAAATAAGAAAATAAAGTGAGGCCTTTGGGATTCAATCCCACAACCTCACTGCCACTCATTTTTTTTATATAAAAAAGAATGAAGATAGAGGGGCTGCGGGGGTTCGAACCCACCACCTCACAGCCCTCCTTAGCGAAATTAAAAGAAAAATAAGGGTTCTGTGGGGGTTTGAACCTACAACCTCCCTATTGTAGCGAATTTAATTCTAAAAATCAAAGGGGTTGTGGGGGCTCAAACCCCCAACCCTCCGGTAAACTAAGAGTAAAATTAAAATAGAAAATTAACTCTTTCATGTAAATGTTGAAATTTAATTTAGAATTCTAATTAAAATAGAATATTAATTCTTTCATGTGACTTTTGAAATTTAATTAAGAATTCTAATTAAAATTGAAAATTAAATCTTTCATGTAAATGTTGAGATTTAATTTAGAATTCTAATTAAAATAGAAAATTTATTCTTTCATGTAAATGTTAAGATTTAATTTATAATTTAATTAAAATAGAAAATTAATTCTTTCATAAAAATGTTGAGATTTGATTTAGAATTCTAATTAAAATAGAAAAATTATCCATTCATGTAAATGTTGAGATTTAATTTAGAATTCCAATTAAAATAAAAAATTAATCATTTCATATAAATGTTGAGATTTAATTTAGAGTTCTAATGTTATGAATATTAGAAATAAAATCAATGAAAAATATAAATTATATCCAAGTGATTAAAAATTGGGTTCCCGTGCCCAAACTTCCGTATTGATACATAAGTCATACCTGAGTAAAATATTCAAGAATAATTCCATCTAGTTAGATAAAAATAAAGATCTTGGCATATATACAAGGTACATAAGTCTTGTAATACATAATCTTAGGAAAGTAAGAATTACTTAGTGAACTATGAATGAAGCCTCATGGCTTGTATGTACACACACATAAGTCTAACATAGGTTCAAAAATTAAGTGAACCTAAGATGTACATAATGAAATTATGAACCTTAGGAGGGTTAAGTACTTGTGTAAGATACACTAAATGGACAAGTGCATTGGCATATGATGAGATGATATATGAAATGAAGAAATGAACATTCACTTAATAAGAGGTGAATAACTATGAAAAACAAAGGTGCTAATAATGAAGAATGTGGTGACAATCATGATGTGAGGCTAATGTATATGATGAGAGAAATCTCAAAAATGAGCCTAAGTAAATGTTACCAATACGTAGTCACCAATGAGAGTGTAAGATAATGAAGAGACAAGTCTCTATGAACACTCTAATGAAAATATTGAGTTTAAAACACTTAATACTAATAATGAGATGACAAATCATCTAATGAGCTAAGTTGTCCTCATATAAGAAGACATCTTCCATGATGTATGAGTTTAATGTAATGGAAATTTATACTGAGCACCGATAGGCTAGCTATGAGTGTTGATGCCTTCTTTCGAGAAGGGAGAAGGTTCACGTAACTCTCATGAGAGGAGATTGTCCAGCTTGCCAGGTATGGGTCTCGATACATCTCCTAGTCTTTGAACACATACTGCCAATAAAGAGATCTAGCGGGGTTATATTCCCATACATGCTAGCATGTTATTGAGTCACTTTGGTCGGTGATTCCACCTCTTTTTGATGTGGGAGAGACACTGTATTTCATGATGTTCACATGATCTATGTCGGTTAAGTTTAAGTTCCCAATGAATAAATGTGGCCAGCCTCAAATGGTCATATAAAGAGATGAATGATACCGAAGGTGTTAGGATATGATAATCAGGAGGTGAACTAGATTCAGGTAATGACATAAGGTTATTCCTGATCATTGCAAAGCAAACCTGATGAAAGTCTTAAACTACATCCTAGGTATAGCTAGTGTTCACACTGGCCTATGAATGAAATGAAATGTATTAGGTATCAATGAATAAAGCAGACTCTGCGTTTGCTAAAGAAGACTCCTTAGTTGACGTCCCATACATTTAAAACTCATTTTGGAAAGTCTTAATGTAAAGTCCATGATAACAAGATCTCATGGCATATGAATGAATAATATGAAAGAAGTTATGTGTTATATGTTATGTGCTATGATATGTGCTATATGAAGATGTTATGTGTTGTGTGCAATAAGAAAATCATAATGATGCATGTTACTCTCATGGCATAACTTTCCCAATCTTAATTTGGCAAGCCTACTGACTTGACTTCCAAAAATCATTTTAGGAAAAAGCTATTCTTTCTCATGCATATCCTTGGTGTGTGCTTGCATATACCCATACTTAGTACAAGTGTGTACTAATTCCATACAAACATCTACTTTTAGGCTCAGGTATAGGTGGGCGGTAGAGCTACAGGTTCGTTGTTGCATCTATTTGGACGCCAGCATTCATTCAGAGTTTTGTAGGTCCTCATGCTTTCGAGGATGCTACTGTTTTACATTCTAGTGTAGTTTTAGAGTTGAGCTAGTGGAGCATGTTCCACTAGCGTTTCTTTCCTGTTTTGGTTAAGACTTTGTATTGGTGCTATTTTGGCCATTATACGATTAATACATAATGAATTATTTCTTTTAGTTTCTTATCTCTTTAATGTTAGATGGTTGATGATGAATGATTATGAAATGTTAAGAATGTCTAGCAATTATGTTTAAAGAATCAAAAGTTTCAAATTTTCTGCTAAAAATAACTTATGTAAAGTAAGGATGAAGTAAGTAGGCTTGTTTGTGACCTCTGAGATGTCAATGACGCTCGTCTGGGGTCTAGATTTAAGTCTTCGAAAGACCTTTCTGTATTATATTAATATATCAAACCACACCCAAGCCCATGATCCCAATATTAAACTAGGGCTTTTACCACCATTATTCAGAAGACCAAAATCCTTCCCAAATTATATTTAACGAGGATTCTAAGTGATAGGAATCAAAATACGTATTAGGAGAGTAATCAACTTAACTTTAGCGAGAGAAAGTGTTAAAGTCTAATAAGAAATGTCATGGATCTTTTCTTAGCTCTCAAAAATGAAATTTTTCATAAAATAACGATTTTGGGTGTTTCATTGATTAATTTGCGACTAGCCAACCAAAGTGGGTGCTATACCACCACACCGGCCCAACCCTGGTGATATTAATCCCTCCTCAGATTCTTGGAATGAGACAGAACCTCACAATTTAAGTTCCAAGATATCATTTCGCAACACACCTTAAAACTAATTTCTAAAACTATCCTGTTACGGCAAGATAAATTTTAGAAATTTTACTCACCCAAATTTTATTATGTAAAGCCAGAAAGGCTCATTAACGCCTTAAATATGCACTCACGTGATTAATCTCACAATGAAATCTCTCTTCCATTACCAGATTTCCCTACACCTCACCAGAATCACATTTCGTCAAAGTCTATCCTAGGCTAGAAATTTCTAACATAATACTCAAAAGTTTTCTAGCACATGTTTCTTCCCCCATTGACTTTTCCATAACGACAGGAACGGGTCGTGACACATATAAGAAATAGAATGACCTCTAGTCATAGAATACCCCACCCCCTTCCATTCTAGTCATTCATCCAAAATCAACAACATTAATGAAAATGTATCATAACAATAAGTCTAAAACACACAAGTATTTTAGCATGCAAAATTGTGTGACCCTACATTAAAATGGACAATCTAGTTTTCGTAAACAATGTTCTTAATATCAACCATTGATGTTTAATTAATAACTCAAAAAGGTCATTTTACGTAAGTACATGAGCTACAACATATTCAATTTTTATCTATTTAATAGGGAATAATCTTTTAAAACATGGGATGAAAGCTTCCAGTGTTATCAAGGCAAAAAAAGTATATCTTATTACAAGACTATACGTATAATCTTCATATTTATCCCAATAATTTTTCAAGAGACGAATTGTGATATGACAATAGCCATAAATGTGACCATCTAGAAGAAGCACCTATTAAGATCATAAAGTGCTGAAACGATCCACTACGTGGATGAATAAGTCCACAAATAACATAATGTATACATTATAAAAATGTAGGGGGGCTCAATTACAACTTTTATTGGTGAAATTCTAAAATTGACTTGTGTAGATAACAAATAAAATAATTCAATATTGGAAAGAATCTTTACGTTATGAGTGTCCAATTGATTTTCTTATAATCCATCTGAATATTATAAATTAAGGTTGTCCCACACAATAATTCAAAGCTACAAAAGTATTGGGATTAGTAAATATTTAATTTAATATAAAATGTGCATCAATTGCAATAATATTTGTACAATACAAGCTAAAGGCTAAAGAAGGGAACTTATATATAACAAATGTTTTCTCATATAAATTCTTGGTAATACGAAAATATCACGATTTATTTCTTCCATTTTCTTGATATGATAATCAATTTTATGAATATCATTAAAAAATAATAAGTTTCTCCGAAACATTGGAGAAAATATAATATTATGTATGATGCCTTTATCTCTCCTAGGAAAAAATAAAATGTTTTTTTCTGAAGCCCACTATCATATTAGTAAAATATCAAAAATTATTATACGCTGATAATTTGTTATTAAAGAATAAGAGGAAGAAGAAGAGGAAGAAGAGGAGGAAGAAAAGGAGGAGGAAGAAGTTGAATCAATATTTAAACAAATTTTATTATCTTTTATTGTGCTAATATGAGCAATACTATTAGGACAAAAATAGTATAATAAGCTTTTCAAAATCAAATTCTTAGTCTTAAAAATGGTAAATTTGAACTTTAAATATAATTTACATTACAATGTCTGAATTAAACAGTTTTCTTAAATATCCAAAGAAAAATAACTTTCAAAAATATTTAGTTTAATATCTAATATACTAATAATTTTTGTAAGAAAGATTTTCATTGTGTGCTTCGGGTACGAGCTCAAAATCCCAAAGGTAAAGAAAAGATTGTATTGGAGGACTTAATGTAGCATCTCCTGAGTTGACAAGTATTGCATCATCTCCTAAGTTCACTTGTTGATGCCCATATAAATCTTCATTTCCTCTTTTTCTCTTTTTTTCTGTCCATAAAAAGATTACAAAATAATAAAAATAAACAAATGCAAAGATAATGAGCGTGAAAACAACAACAATAATACAAATATATATATATATATATATATATATATATATATATATATATATATATATATTAACTAGCTTACCAATGTTTGAAGGGATGTCACGTTGAGATAAGTACTTAGCTTCTCCCCGATTCTTAATGTATACCCCATCATAAGATTTAGTACATGTTCCAACTACATAGCTTTTTATCAATTTTTTACCGCGCACAAGTTGTTTACGCCTTGGTGTCGCCTGCAAATTAAATTATTAATGATAGTGTAGAAAAGAGTCAATCTCATTATGTATTCTAATATAATAATTTTGAGCTAACCTGAAATGTTTCTTCATTTTCTCTCGATTTCTTTGCTATTTCAGGAACTTCCCCATATACAATAAATTTATACACTTCTATCAAAGATCGAAACTTTTTTTTTGTCTCCAAATGAAGGTAGACCTATTTATCAAAAATTATTAAATTCTTATCACAAACTCATCAAAGAAAATATATAATCATTTTTGTTTGTAAGGAAACATGTTGATTATTCAAAAGGAAACTTACATAATCTATTATTAAGCCACTTGGACGAGAAATATTATTGATGATCCAATTTTGCCTTCTTTGTTCAAATGTATGAGTATGCATGTAGTGCATATTTTTTGGTACAATCTCATTCTGCCACCAAAAGAACATGTATAGAATTAAAAATTTTCCAATATCAATTCTCAAAAGGTAATTATCTATACAAAGTGGGGAGTATCAACATTTTGTGATCAAGTGGTACACAAGATATTGGAGCATCAATATTCAATATTCTAAAAGATCAAAACAATACGATGAAGTGTGTTTCTTCTACTTCTATCTAAAAGGATAGCTCACACCTAGTTATAATTGTTTCGAATCTATTTGTACAGTAAATTTTGAATGAAACAGTAGAATTCTCTTACTAGACGATCTTTATAAGTATTTTATATCTATATACTGAACACACACACACTTCTTTGGACTAATTTTTGGTTGTCCTAAGGGTTTATCAGAAACAACAACTCTACCTCAAAGGTAATGATAAGGTTTATGTGCATTTTATTCTTTGCATATCCCATTTCGTCGGATTACACTAGGTTTTTTGTTTAGTATTGTGATTATTGTTATTAGTAGTAGTACTATTACTATTCACATGAAGTATTTAAATGGAGTTGTGATACAGATCACATGTTTAAACTTTTGAGAAGAACATTTTTCTTGTTATAAAAAAGAAATAACATTAAAATTTTGTGTATGTATTAATCAAAATATTATCATACATGTATTAAAAGGAAAAAACAAACAACTTATAATTGGAGGAACTTTTGCAAAGCGAACCTGAAAAATATCCGTGTAAGCTTTTTTGAGTGCAATAAAAGATATCGGAACGTCAATTAATGTTGCATCATCATCACCATCAACTTGGTACTGCTTATCCATATTCTATTCAAAAGTATGAAAAAAAATAATTAGATATTTTTAAAAATGAATAACCGTGTGGAGTAATTGAGAGGAAGTTCAAAAAAAATTAATCGCTTGCTAGGAATTTACATACACAAACGCGTGCGCATACACATCCACACGAACACACAAACACAAGTTATATATATATATACACACAAACACACTTCTTTGGAGAATTTCTTTTTGGAGCTAAGGGTTTATAAAAAATAAGTACTCTATCTCAAAGGTGTTGATAAGGATTGTGTACACTTTATTCTTCTCATACCTCATTTCATCAAATTACACTATGTTTCTTATGGTTTATATTATTATTATAGGCATGACATATTTAAATATTGTTGTCATACAGATCATATGTTTTAACTTTATAGAAGAACATTTTCTTCTTTAAAAAAGAAATTAACATTAAAATTTTTGTTTAGGAATTCTTCAAAATATTGTTGTATATGCATTAAAAGAAACAAAAACAAGCAACTTATCATTAGAGAAACTTTTTCAAAGAGAACCTGCGAAAATTCGATGCTTTCTTTCTCCAGTGCAATAAAAGATATCGAAACGTCCATTAATGTTGAATCCTCATCACCATCAACTTGGTTCTGCTTATCCATATTCTAGTTGAAAGTATGAAAAAATTGTTAGATATTTTGCAAAATGATAAATTTTTTGGAGTAATGGATAAGGAGACTTTCAAAAAAATCAAAATTTCTCGCTTGCTAGGAATTTGAATACACGTAGGCGCACACACAAAGACACAAATTATATATATATATATATATATATATATATATATATATATATATATATGTATATATTGATATATTATGCATTTTGTAACAAGATCAATGATGGTTGTGCTTATGCATCTATTCAGATTCAATAAATAATTTTATGTGCTATGAAAGTTTCATCCTAAACTAGAATTTTATTCTATATAAATTAATATTTTTGTTGAAAACTAAATTAAAAAGATTCTATTTCCAAGGAAAATGTTAACTCAAGAGATATACAATTATAAACAGGCTTATAATTTAGCATTCAAATCTTATTAGATAATCATAATATAGAGATTTTTATTCAAAGATTCATAAACAATTTATCATTTATTTATCCCTTCAAAATTTGATGTCTTAGATATAATCATAAAAATTAAATGAGACGTCAAACATGTTAGAGAACTTCTAATACTACTACTACTAGTTCTATTATCTATATGTATTTAAATTACTACTTTACTTTTATTATTATTTATGTCACTATAGGCCAATTCGTTTAGTTCAAATACAGAATGAGGGTTCACATAGCCTATTTTATTTTAATTTTTATTAAGATATAGTTAAATGTTTTCGTTGTTGTTATGCGAGTTAGATTTTTTGCTGGAGGATTTTTTTGTCATTCTTCCATAAGATAACTAATATTTAAAAATTTATTACGAAACAAATCAAAGGATTTGTGTACATGTCTTACTAGAAAAAAAAAGTAAAAACCTTATAATAAGTATATTAAAGAGTAAAGGATTTTTTTAAAGCTTACCAATGAGACACTAGTTTGTGGGGCAATCGAAGATAGAGGAACTGCCATTATTGCATCTATACGATCAACTTTGTGATGCTTATCCATTTTCTAGAAGAAAATATGAAATAAAAAAGTTATTGCCGAATAGATCAAAACATTTATGTACATCTCTTAATTGATAAAAAAACTAAACACCTTATAATAAGTATGTTAAAGAATCGAGAAAATTTTTCAAAGCTTACCAATGAGACACCACCTTGTGGTGCAATAGAAGATATAGGGATAGCCATTATTGCATTTCTGCGAGCATTTTCATGGTGCCTATCCATTCTCTAGTAGAAAATATGAAGTTAATCAAAGTTTTAATAAAATATCAAAGATAAAGAAATAGTTGTTTTTCCATAAGTCTTATGATTTTAAATACAAGTACAATGATTTTCATGAGAAACTCAAACTTCTTAGAAACTTTTCTAGCATCTTCACATTAATTTTGTTTTTATTCTTGTAAAGAAATTATAGTTTCAATGGTCACACAAACTAATTTATATTTTAATATATTTATTTATAACATAGTTTTAGGAGAGTAATAATAATAAGTCAAGTGCTCTATTTTAATTCAAAGTTTGTTCAATTTTCATCAAATTTACCATGTTTAGTTAGTTGGCATTTAAATGAAAATTGGATAAGTGATTACATCTCGTGATTTAAAATTATGAGATGAAATCTCAATTTCTCCAAAAAACTTGATTTGATAATTTCATATTAGGATTTCCGATTTCTCGAATACCAATATTGACCCACAAATTATATTTCATATATAAATAATAATGATACAACTAAAGAATTTTTTTCAAGGATACGGAAGGACTAATGAAATATATACAAAAAGTGAACATGATGATATATTTACTAATTCTATTAACCACGGTCAATTTTATTAAAGAGTAAATAAATTAAAGTTAACTACAACTCATTTTTAGTATTATCTTTTCATTAAACAAAATAAACTTTGAACAATAAATATTGTATTTTTTTAAAATAACTTTTTTATATTGTATTGTTGTTTTAAGTTTTGTCCGGAGGTTTGTTTTATGTGGTATGATTGTAAATATAAAAAATTGGTATACATTTGATAGTTTTCATAACTGATGGGAGTATTATATTATATGCCAAAAATACAATTTAAAAAACCAAATTGCAAGTAGAGACACAGCTTGAACTTGATTTCATATTATCATTTTATCTCACTGTAATGACCTGTTTAGTCGTTTTGAGTAACAGATTTTTATTTGGGAAAACTGGCTGAATACGACGGACACCACGACGGACCGTCGTGGGCACGACGGACCGTCGAGGGTGTCCCGTTCCAAAACACTTGGAATTATGAAATTGAGTGTTGAAACTGAGTCTCTGAACTCTGTGACGGACCTGCAGGACGGACCGTCACAGTCACGACGGACCGTCGTGTGCCCCGTTTCAAAACACTTAAACTCTTGAGAATTTGGTGCTGGGAGCAACTCTCTATCCGTCGTGACGGAAGTGCAGGACGGACCGTCGTATGCACGACGGACCGTCACAGACTCCTTAAAGGAAATCGAGTCCATGACGAACCTGCGTGACGGACCGTCGCAGTCACGACGGACCATCACAGGTTCCGTAATCCCTGTCGGGGTCAGAATTCTGGCTAATTTTAAAGGGGTGTTTTGGACTATTCTGGCTTTAATTTATAAAGTTAGTGGGTTAATGTTATTAGTTCAATTCCTTGGGGGTTGAAAGACTAACTTTGAGTAACTTGGTGGGTTGGTTTCATCACTTTTGAGACTTGAAATCTTATGATTTAGGGTAAGAAGAGAGGAAGGTTGGAGGAAGAAAGAGAAAGGGAAAGAGAAGAGAAAAGAGGCGCTTGAGAGAGAAGGAGAAGGCTCCCTTGAAGATTCTTGCTTGAACACAAATCCTTGGTAAAGGTAGGTTATGGTTTATGCTATTTGTAGTAAACTCTCAATAGCAAATGATATGTATTGGGTAATCTTGTAAACCCTTCTATATGCTTATTTGTATGATTGTATGAGTATGATTATATGTTTGTGATGAAATAAGCATGATGAAGCTTTTGAACCCTAAATCTTGAAGAAACCCTAATTTACTTGTTATTGTGATGCCTTAGTATAAAAGAAGGCTTGATGAACTTTGTATTGTTATTGTGATGCCTTAGTATAAAAGAAGGCTTGATGAACCTTGTCTTGTTGTTGTGATGCCTTAGTATAAAAGAAGGCTTGAGGAACTATGTCTTGTTATTGTGATGCCTTAGTATAAAAGAAGGCTTGAGGAACTATGTGTTGTTATTGTGATGCCTTAGTATAAAAGAAGGCTTGATGAACCTTGTCTTGTTATTGTGATGCCTTAGTATAAAAGAAGGCTTGAGGAACTATGTCTTGTTATTGTGATGCCTTAGTATAAAAGAAGGCTTGACGAACTATGTGTTGTTATTGTGATGCCTTAGTATAAAAGAAGGCTTGATGAACTATGTTACGAGAATTGTGATGCCTTAGTATAAAAGAAGGCTTGATGAACTATGTGTTGCTATTGATAATGCCTTGGTATAAGGAAGGCTAGATTGATGCCTTGGTATAAAGGAAGGCTCGATGAGTTTGAGGATCGGAGTGCCACGTTCCGGCACCAGGATAGAAATGAGGATCGGAGTGCCACGTTCCGGCACCAGGATAGAAATGAGGATCGGAGTGCCACGTTCCGGCACCAGGATAGAAATGAGGATCGGAGTGCCACGTTCCGGCACCAGGATAGAAATGAGGATCGGAGTACCACGTTCCGGCACCAGGATAGAAATGAGGATCGGAGTGCCACGTTCCGGCACCAGGATAGAATATGGATCGGAGTGCCACGTTCCGGCACCGGGATAGTATATGGATCGGAGTGTCACGTACCGACACGAGAGGATTAAGTTTCGAATCTTGAAAGATGTTAATATGCTACATCTAATGAACCTGTTTTGCCTTAATAAGTATGATGTTGAGGCTTGAGTCCTCCTGGATGAACTTGGTGACATTTATTGATGATTGTAGTATTTGTTGTTACTACATGTTGAGTATTATAGTTGATTTGTGAGATTAACTGATATATACTATTTTCTATTCTGAGTTGGCCGATGATACCTACTCAGTACGTGTGGTTGTACTGACTCCTACTTGTTTGTTTCTTTCTTGTATTTGTGGAGTGCAGCAACCGTGCCGTCGTCTTCAACTCGACCGCGATTTTAGCCAGTCTTCACTGTACCGGATATCAGGGTGAGCTATGCTTCTAGCTTGGACTGGATCCTCTTCTTCTCGTCTTGATGCCTTGAAGTTCCGGCATGGACTAGCTTTCATTTGTTTAACTTCTTAAAATACTCTTAGTTTAGTAATTTGAGGATAGATGTTCTTGTGATGATGACTTCCGGATTTTGGGAATATGTATCGTATTTATTTTTCGTATTGAGTTAAGTCTTCCGCGTTGTATTTGGTTTAATTTATTTGGGTTTAGATTGGTTGGTTCGCTCACACAGGAAGGTAGTGTGGGTGCCAGTCGCGTCCCCGATTTGGATCGTGACAAGTAATCGCGTAATTTCTTTTTCTTCAGTACTTATTACTGTATGTTACTTCATTTGCTTTGGTATCCTACAACTTTTATTGTCTTATTTATTTTTTTGCAACCTCCTTCAAAACTTCTTCTTTTTTGAGTCCAGTGTCCATTGAAAATAATAATTTTATCCTATAAAATGTCAGGGTAAAGTCTACATACGTAGTTTTATTTATTTTATTACACTAAATATGTTGTTATATTTTTGAATGTCCATGTATTGGATTAATTTCCTGATATAAATACAAAGTTACTAGGATCGATCGAATCCGTAAGGTTTAGTCTCTTGTAGCTGCACCATGCATGGTCATCAACACACAAAGAGATGAAATAAAATTAAAGAAAAGTATTTTTTATTTGGTTTTCTTACCAGCTTTTAGAGGAAGAGCAATCCAATTTCCACCAGTACCATATTTTTCAATGAATTCTTTAAGCTTAGTATCTTCTTCTGGTGACCATTGCCCTTTTTTCACATTAATCTTATCACAACAAGGAGATCTTCCCATTTCTAGTTTAGATAAAGAAATGTACAAGGACTCTTATTCTGTTATTTATCTTATATAAAGAGTGACTTGAGATTTAGAACAACCAAATAAAGAGATTAAATTAATTAATTAATTAAGAGGTACACTTTTCTTATAATTATTATTATAAGGTATACAAGTCAAATGGATAGGCCTATTTCTAATTATTTTTTTCTCATTACTCTTTACCTTGTAATTCAAGAATCCCAAGTGTTTCATGTGTTCAGATAAAATAAATTTGCTTAATTAATTGACGATTGTAAGATTGATTAATACTGAATTATTTGACATCTTCCAAATCACTCCCTTAACATCAAAATATTTGTCATAATTTTCTTTTGGAGGGTTAGATAATTTAAATTTTGATCAATATTTTAAGATATAAAAAATTATATTAATATATAATTTTTTTAAAAATAATTTTTAAATATTTAAATTTTAATTTTAAAATATCAGATAAATCTAATCAATAAAAAAGGACAATTATTTTGAAACGGAAGGAATACTAAGGTATATTTATTGTAACTATTTCTAGTATGAAAATCATATGCAAATAGACTTTGTTTTATTAGACGGTACATTAATAGAATAGCAAAGCTAGCAAACAAAATTAATCATCAGTATAGTACACATATATGTATACCAATAAAAACCAAATACTATAAGAGAGACACTGTACAGAACATGTGTATAATCCATGTAGGATGGAGCAATGTGCTTCCTCATATATTTTTGAAAATTTTCTACATGAGCTAAATTTTTAATGTTAAATTAATTTTTTTTAATTATGATTTTGAAGTTGGGATTTATTTAACGTTTAGTATATATTGTACGTTTATACGAGGATCGAAATTGATGGACAACAATTCAATCTTTTATTCAAAATCAACGAGTTCAAATATATCGGAGATGGCAGGTCGGTTTAAGGAAACCGACAAATTCCCTCGGTTAAAAGAAAGGATCATCTGTCGATTTTCTTTAAATTAAAATTTATATTTTTTTCGTTCTTTTTTTTATATGTCATTTTTTATAAATAGTTTATTCATAATATTTGTTATTTCATAAATTAATGCAAAAATTACAGTATTAATTATTTTTTATATTAGCTTTGAAAATATATATTTGATCAATTTAAAAAAAGTTTTATTGATTAAATTAATTCATATATATTGATTGAAAATTTAAATTTTAAAAATTTAAATAAAAATAAAAGAATAAAATAATATCTTTTCTTAAAACAAGTACTGAAATGCAAAATAAAAAAGTGAGATATAAAAAGTAACGAATTGATTACAAGTATACATCGAACAATTCAACCCATAGGCTACCTATGTTATTTGATAAAATATTGTTGTTGTTCATAATTTATACTCCTCAACCGCAGTTTTATACTTGAAAAAATTGTTGGATTCCCTCAGTTTTCATTTTTTTTAACGACGGTCTCCGTTTTTTCACAAACACAAGATTTAATTTTTAAAAAAAAAATATTTTTGTATTAAATTAAAATAAAACAAATAGATTAAAATGAGGAGAACCTGAGTGGATTTAGAGTCCATTTGGATGGGCTTAAAAAAGCAACTTTTAAAAAATGCTGAATTTTTTTAAAAAAATAAGTAGTTATGTATTTGGATAAAAGTGTTTCAGTTGAAAAAAAAAATTGTTGATGTGTTTGATAAGTGCTGGTAAACAATTTTTTTACCAATTAAAATGTCTAAAATACCCTTAAAACTGTTAACATGATAAAAAGTTGATTAATTTAAGGTTTCTATACTTCAAAAAATTAAAACAAAACTTATTTATATTTTACATCCATTACTAATAATATTTCCTATCATTCACATATTTCTTTGTCATTACAAATTTATTATAATTATAATTATAATTATTATTATGATAATAATAATAATAATAATAATAATAACAATAAAAATAATATTAATGATAATAATAATAATAAAAATAATAATGATAATTAAAATAATAAATAAAATAATTAAAATAATAATAAAAATAATAAAATAATAATAATAAAATAACAATAAAAATAAAAATAATAATAATAAATAATAATAATAATAATAAAATAATAAATAATAATAAAAATAAATAATAATAATAATAATAAAATAATAATAACAATAGTAAGTATTATTATTATTATTATTATTATTATTATTATAATAATAATAATAATAATAAAAGAATTATGGGCAAAAAGGTAATATATTTGGTCAACATAAAATGAATTTTAAGTTGAGAAAAAAATCACTCACCTAATTTTTAGCTTTTACTTTTTGGCTTAAAATAAATTATTTTTATTTAAAATAAATCACTTTGATAATTATCAAACACTCTAATAAATCAAAAACTAAGTTTTAAGTCAATTTGACCAACTTTTAAACCTATTCAAACAGACTCTTAATAGGAAGCACATGTCGAAATACAAATATATTTTGTGCTAAACCTTTTCTTTAGAGTCCTTTTGTATAGTGACATATCAAAATAATTACATCGTCCTTTTCTCCTTTAGTCATATTGATACCAGCTAAATTAATTCATTGGTGGTAAATGAGTGTGCAGGTTCTTTTAGATTAATTAACGTTATTTCTTGAATTGTCCCTTCTGCACACACTAGGTAGCTAACTATAGACAAATTATATTTAATGCTCCTGATCAAACATTATTGGAACACTTTTAACATACAATTAATTAACGTACCTTAAAAGTTCTACTATAATATGAAATTGAAGTTAACCAACTACCAAAAGGACGGATCAAAAAAAAAAAAAGTTTTCTTGTAGGGGTATACAAAAAATATCGACGATCGCACCTAATTCATAAATCAAGATATAAAAAATGTGACTCTATCGTTCACCTCGCGCCCTTTGTTATGTATTTTATATTTTAGAATTTGATTCATGTATATTTTATATTTATAGATAATCTCGTTTGCTTCGCTCCTATCTAGCTTGATGCTCTTTATTTCAGTGTATTTGGTAATAACAGTACATGTATGTAAGGGTATTTAATTTATATTAAAATATAATATGAAATTATTAATTAGTAAAATAATAAATAATTATTTAAAAATTATAGAAATGATTAGTAAATATAGTAGAAATGTTTATCAGATTAGGTAGTTATGGGTTTATGAATATTGGATTAACTTGAGCCCATTTAAGTTGTCTCGTCCAAGCCTAGAGTTTGCCCTATCTTGTTATTTGCGTTAGAGTTTGAAGCTTTTTGATATAGACTTGACATTGTAAATTATATGAAAAAAATGACAGATATATTTTTGAATTATCATATATGTTATTATTTTCTGTTAAAAGTTTTTTCGTTGATAAAAATAATTTTTTTTTTAAAAGTGACTTAAATAACAAATTATAATATTACATATTTACTATTTAAGAACACGATTGGATGATTGGGTGAATAATACTCAACATTTATTTTAAAAATCAAATATCTAAATATTATTCTTTATCATAATAATTTATTCTGAACTCTAAGCACATAACTATAATGGATAATAATTGAGCTCTTTCCAAGAAAATACTTTCTATATAGTAATCCTATTAGTGTTAAAATTCGTAGTTCTTTTTAGCAAATTTATTATAGTAGACAAAATATGCTAGCATTTTTTTTAATTAGAAATAAAAAACATTCTCAATAGGATAAGTACAAATAACTTACAAGAACTCACCTTTATCAATTTTAATAAAATAACTGTCCCCCGCAAATTAACAATTAAACATGAAAAAAATTAAAAAAATTTAATAAATAGTAGAAATACATCAAATAAAAGTTGTTTGTTACATGGAGTATATAATAAGTTAATTTGTAAATGCATATAAGTTGACTCGTGTTTAAGATTAATTTGCTTATGTTCCCAAGTTGTTGTAGGGTTGACTTAATTTAAATGCCTTAATGGAAATTTTAGATAATGTTAGGTTGTTACTCAATAGTCAATAGTAATTAAGGAAGAAAAAGTCTCAACACAATTATATGACTGTCAAACATTTTCACATTGTGGGTCAACTAGATTAATTAGTTAAATCCAACTACTAATTTAATATATTTTTTTTAACATAAGCTTAAATTATAGATAAGGAAAATAAAAAAGAAGGGAACATTTTATTTTCCAAGTTGAGTACTTGGTTTGTGTATAATGTAGGCTTACCTAAGATGATACTATTGCTAAGCAATGTCAACTTTAATGGGGACACTTCAAATATTAATTATATCCCAAACTAAAAACAATAGTCAATGATCAATCAATCAAATCGTAAGCTACCCCATCATCCATTATAGGACCAATTACTAAATATACTAAAAAATAAACTTGTCAATTCATTATCGTTTTAATTATATTAAAAGAAAATAAAATTCAAACCGATTTTAACTTTAGCAATATATGGAGGGCAAAAAGCTCATCATGTGAAATTAGCCCTCAATTTTGAGTTTTTTCTATCTTTCATCATAATATTGACCTCCACCCCCTCCTCTCCCCCTCATTTCGTTACGATAAAAATTTTTATTTTTAAAATTTGAGTACGAAATGTCTAATTAATTAAGAGATAAAGAAATATATCTTAATCATATCACTGTACGTATATTACTCGATCAATGCATAATGCATAATTTTATATTACGTATGTTGTACAGCAATTGATGTCGGTCCCAACCAACGTGTTATATGGCAAACGAATATTATATAACTTGTAAAGGTTCAATAATTTATTTTTTTGAATAAGACAGAGATTCTGAATTTGTTTTTCCTGTCATTTTCATATCTTTAGCTAAATTAAAAATGCAACCTCTAAAGATTTCCTTGCAGTAGGTATTGTTTATCTTTTCTTTTTTTGCTGGCATAGACTCTTAAATTAGTTCTGATTTTACCAGGACATATCTTAAATTTTCTGTAAGGCATGTAACACAATATTAAACTCTAAACTTAATTTTAAATTTTAATTTTAATTTTTAATTTTTATTATGTATAAATAGACATTTTAATTATTCAACTTTTAAATAAATAAATGCATGAGTCCTACATGTCAAAATACACGTAGAACACCACGTGTGATATTAATTTTCACTTATTCATTTATCGTAATGCAAAGAACACAAAATAAAATATGTTACAAGAGAATAAATTTTTTCGTTCCGAAACAAAAAATCTAGAATGTGATGTAATGGTCTTTAATGCCATTAACATTCACAATGCGTTATCAAATTAACTCTTGACCCTAATATATTCCTATATAAATAGCGTCTTTGTGAAAAGCTAAATAATAATAACAATACCAAAATAAACCAAAAGAAGAGAAAAACATTTCCCTCTTTTCTTCTTATCTTAATCTTAGAATATTTTTGGGCTATTGGTTTTGAGAAACCTCCAAACTCTTAGCCACGAATGCACGTGTTTGAGAGTAACTGTGGAACCTTGGGGAGCGACTGACTGCAACGATTTGCACCGGAGTCGAGCCGAAATCACTTTCAAGGCAGTGACTTGCCACGACAAAGTGTTTGTGATAAGTTGTTTACTATTTTATATGCATTCTAATATAAATATTGTAGTATTTTTCCCAACACCATGTTGGACAAAAAATGACACGTAGGATGATATGTAAGACATGTGTATCTATTTGTTCAACTTTATACAAGTTTAACTGTCTACTTGTACACACCAAAGTTGAAGGGCATAAATGTGATTCGAAATCAAGCTAAAAGACATATTTATGCATTATGCCTTTCTATAATGCCAATATACTACGAATTTAAAAAAGAATAATAAATTTTTACATTTAGTAACAATTTAACTTTAAAAAGTTTATTTAAACTTAAATGAAATTATTTCTAGCCATCCACACAAGCATATATAACTTATTTCAAATGATAAATTTTATAAAACTTTTTTTTTTTTTTATAAATTTTATACAAAATTAAACTAGCTCATATAAAAATTGAGAAGGAGGGAGTACTTTGTTTTATTGAAGAACGTAGAATTGATGCTTGATTAGTGCCTTTCACTTTCTGACTCTTGCATCATGATACGATATGCTTGTTGAGTACTTTCACAATGAACTAAATTTACATATTTTTCAGAGTACTTGTCGATAGCTAGAAGGGGTAGAAAACAAAATATACTACTAGTAGTAGTACATAACAAGTACTCTTTTTTTATCTTAATTTATTTGACACTATTCTAGTACTATAAAATATATTTTATTTTATTTTTCTAAATTCATTATGATTTTAAATAAGCCATTAACATTAGCTACTCAACACATGTCACTTTTTTTTACTTTTTTTAGACTGACAAAGAAAAAGTGACTTAGGAACAGAGAAAGTAAGTAGTAATTAACAATGATCATGATATATTACATCATCACTACATAAAAGAAGAAGATGATAAAAGCTAGTCCTAATTCAGTGGAAGCAAAATAAAAGCTTTCCATGAATAAATTTCATTAAAACTTACAAGTACTCACACCTACAAAATAAAATTAAAATTAACCCCAGTACCCTACATTGTTACATCCATTGCCATTACTAGAGCTACTACTAATCAACTCCTTAACTTCTTCAATATTAGTATGATCATCATACTGGAATTGACAACTTTGAAAGTTATTCCCAAAATATCCATTTGTCTTTTGATGATCAGCCCAAGTAGTACAATAATTGTCAAGTGTAAACTTTTGGGTTTCTTCAAAAGGAATTTGACACATCATTTCCTCATTGCCATAGCTAATTTGTTTGCAACTTAGACCATCAGATGAAGAACAAGAACTAATTGCTTGCATGGGATATGTTAAGCTTTGATCATGAAAATTATAAGAATGTTGATTATTTGTACCTAATTGAAAGTTCATCATGTTATTGTTGTTGTACATGAAATTTGGTTGGACTAGTGGAATGGGCTCTACATATGAATCTCTTAAAAGATTTGAAATTGATGCTTGAGATTGGGATTGAAAAGTTGTTTGAAGAGTACTTGTAGGAGGGAATAATAAATTAGGTGATTTAGTTCTCTGGTTAATATTAGATGATGACTGAATAAAACCCATGAGCTTCTTCTTAAGCTTTGTGTTCCAATAGTTTTTAATATCATTGTCGGTCCTTCCTGGTAACTGAGCTGCTATAATTGACCACCTGCATAAACGTACAACGTCATTTAAGTTATATTCAACATATAAATAATTTTAGCATTTCTAAATTTGATTTAACCATCTATATATGTTTATTATACAATTGAATCAACTTTTAAGTATATCAAACTTTTTACAATAAAGGTACATGTCATAGAAAATTTAAACTCAAATTGATAAGATATATAGTTGAATTTTTTTATAATAACATTGTTTGTTTAGACATATTTTAGTTGTTTTAGCAAAGTATTGTTATAAACATGGAAAATTGATTTCCAATTATCTTGACATTAATAATAAATATTGTTTTAGAGAAATCTGATCATACTTGCTATACATAAATTGTTTTATGGACTGTGTCCTAACAGCTGTAATTAAGGACTTGATCCAAGATCTAAAACTGACATGCATGCAGATGAAATGTCCATAAATGGTAGAATCTTCAGTCAGAACCCAACAAAATTAAATTATTACTTTTCTTTGAGTCTTAATTAATATTTATTTTCTACACCATTGAAGTTCTTCTTTCAATTTCTTTTTTTAAAATTTATGGGATTTACTTTTGTCTCAAAAGTCATATGCAAACACATGATAATTAGTGACCAAAACAGGAAGAAAAAAAAGAGAGGAAAAACTGCTAAATAATTTTGACTTAATTAAAAAGTTTGTTACCTGCTCCCAATGCTGGCATATAAACTGCATATTACCCTATCTTCTTCATCAGAAAAATCACCATGCTTTATATTTGGCCTTAGATAATTTAGCCATCGTAATCTACAGCTCTTTCCACATCTCTTTAATCCTGATTTAAAATCTTAATCTCATCAAATTATATAAATAGAAAATATAAAAGAAATACTTTTTATGTTCAAGATTTGAACTTTATTGGTTCTAAAAATTTCGGATGTGCTCCCGTTATTTCTTTTTCTTTAGTGTTTATTACTACTGTGTATTGCTTCATTTGCTTTGTAGCCTGATATTTTATTGTCTTATTTCAAAATTCTTCCTTTCTTTTGAATCTAAGGGTTTATACTTTTCTACTCAACATTTGTAGGAGTAACATCTGCATATAATATCCTATCCTCGTTTAAGTTATTCGTGAAATTACACTATACATATTATTATTGTTATATTATTGGATGTACATATATTAAGTGAATTTTCTAAAATAAATACAAAGGTTTGAATTATAAGTTACTGAGTTCGACTGAACTTACCGGCTTTTAAAGGAAGAGCAATCCAATTACCACCAGTTCCATATTTTTCAATGAATTCTTTAAGCTTAGCATCTTCTTCTGGTGACCATGGCCCTCTTTTAACATTATTCTTATCACAACAAGGAGCTCTTCCCATTTCTCTTAGTTTTTGTTTTTCTCTCTCTAAGTTTCTAATTTTGTTGTTAGTTAATCATTTTCTTGGAAGTTTTCTATCTTTGCTCTCTTTATAGATAGAGAAATGGACAAGGACTCTTGTTATATTATTTGTCTTATTTAAAGAGTACTGACATGGGATTTAAAATAAAACAACCAAAAAATAAAATAAAGAGATTTATTTAATTAATTAAAAGGTACACAAGTCTAATGGATAGGCGTATTTCTAATTTCTTTTTTTAAAGTAGTAGCTGATGGAAATTTTCATCTCAAATACTATTAAAAAGGTCTTAATTAATTAATATATTAATTAAACTTTTGCATTAATATTTACCTTAAAGTTCAAGAATCCCAAGTGTTTCGTGTGTTCAAATAAAATAAAGCTGCATAACTAATTGTTGGCTGTACCTTGATTAATTTGACATCTTCCAAAGTAGTAAGTACTATATATACATATATTATTTTTAACTGTTTCTAGCAAGTGTAATCATATGCTAACAGACTTTGTTTTATTAGACAGTGTAGATGTACATATACATTAATAGAAATATCAAAGCTACCAAACAAAAATTAATTAGTAGCACAGTACACATATACCAGTTAAAAACTATATATATCCCTAAAGGGGAAAACAAATATACTAGAGACACACACTGTACAAAGCCTGTGCATATGTATATATATCCCTATTAACCTATTTATGTATGATGGAGAATGTGATCCCTCGAGTGATTTTGAAAAGAGGTTTTTGATGTTGAACTAAGTTAAAAATTTATTTATTTTTATCATATGATTTTAAATTTAGAGATTTAATTTAATTTCGGAGTTGATTAAACTTTTTATACATGTGCTACTTAAGAAACATCAAAATTGAGAGTCAAAATCGACGAACAACCTTAATTTTTAAAAATAAAAACTAGATTCAAAATTAATGGACTCGACTATATTAGAAAATGGCGTTTAGTTTTCCAAATTCTTTTATCAAATTGGAAAATGGCCTATTAATATATCCAATCTTGAATTTATCTACCTTTTTTCGTTTCAATATTTTAATATACTTTTCTTCTCTCCATTTAAAAAGAATTTCTCTTATATTTTTTGTCAATTTTTTGACTTTTAATTTTCCACGTCAAATGTTTATAGTTACATGATTCAGTATTTTTTACTACTTTCTCCATTTTAAAAAGGATGTCCTAGTTTGATTTGAAACGGAATTTAAAAAAAAAAAGACTTTTTAATCTTGTGGTTCTAAATTAAAATTATGTCAAATGTACCAAAATGTTATTTAATCTTGTGGTCTTAAACATGTAAATTGGAAAGTTAAAGTTAAAGTGTTACCAAAAAAGTAAAAGAGACATTCTTTTTTAAACAAACTAAAAAGGAAATTGGGAGTATTAGATTTATCTACCTTTTTTGTTTGAATATGTTTAGTATACTTTTCTTTTAGTTCGTTTTTTCTTTAAAATCTCTTATATTTTGTCACTTCTTTGATTTTAATTTTTTATGTGATATATTTATAGCTACATGATTCAATATCAGTTATTAGATCTAGCTAGCTAGCTTTTTCGTTTCGATATATTTAGTGCACTTTTCCTTTAGTTTGTTAAAAATCTAAATCCGTTCAAAATTTCGTATCAAAACTAAAATTAGTCATATATATATATATATATATATATATATATATATATATATATATATATATATATATGAGGGTATCTAAAATACTACTGTTATAGTGGATCTTGTATAGTGACTTATCAAAATGATTATGTCCTTCTCTCTCCTTTAGTCAGAGAGAGAGAGATGAGTAAATTAGTTCATTGGTTGTAAATGAATTTTCAGCTTCTTTCTAATTAATTGACTCGTCAATAAACCTGATCTATTGAATTGTCCCTTTTACGTACAATAGCTATCTACCTACAGACAAATTTATATTTACTGCTGTTTCTTAACTCTTCCAATAATCCTATTAATGAACGTCCATTAAGTTTACTGTAATAAGTAAGATATTAAAACCAACTACAAAAAAGACTCATCGAAAAAAGTGAGCGACAAATTTATATTAACTGCTATTTTTTTAACTCTTCCAAAAATACTATTAATGAACGTACATTAAGTTTACTGCAATAAGAAAGATATTAAAACCAACTAAAAAAAGAGTCATTGAGCGTTAAAAAGACAATTGATAGTTATGTTCTAATTTATTTGTAAGAATGTGCTAAAATATTTTGATTTTGTAATCTTCATACATATAATATGAAATATTAATAATAATTAAGATAAATAAATTAAAATGAATAAATAATATTTAAAATCGACGAGTAAAATTTCATTAGAAGAACAGAGAAAGAAAAGAACAAAAAGATGAATTTTGATATCAGCATGACTGATCATGAGCAAATTGCAGGAGCGAAGATAATTCGCGTATATCATAGAAAGAAATTGGTGAACGTTCATATTCTTCGATTTAATTTGTTTATTTTTTATTTTATTTTTTTCAAAATGACTCTTTTTAACTATTATTTAATTATATTTAAGAATCAAGACTATAAAATTTAAAAATCTATTGATATATATTTAATTTAAGTCCATTCATAATTTATTTAACTAACGAATCAAAATGACGGAATGTATGATTTCCCAGTCTCATCTCAGGTGGAACAAATTAATGTAGGAATTATATTTGCAGGATTAATAATGTTCTCTGCGTACAAAGCGATCCCATTAATCATTGTATCGAACTAATCTCTAACTGATTTTATGAAATATTTATCATCTCGATCCCATCAATAATAGATATCAAAAAAAATTGTCCAGTAAAAAATAAATAAAATCTAAACAATTACCGTATATTATCAGTGTCCTCTGAGCTATTATAAGACTGAAATATTCCATTCCTCTATTTGAAGTAGTGAAGTTATAAAAATTAATTATGAAGTATAAATTCTTTAAAACTTAATAATCAATCATCTAATAACCACTAAATGTGAATTCATAAGTTTTTTTTTCCGTTCGGGTGAGAGAGTCCAAAAGTACTTAGTCACTTTTAACATATTAAGAAAAGATAATTTTTTTTTTTATTTTACTCTTGATATTAATTACTTATTACTTAAATAATTTTCTAAGACCTAATACGGACCATCAATTAATAAGGATTTTTATGGTAAAATTGTCACGAATAATTTTTTAGTGGATATATCAAATTCAGATATAGTAAATAAAAGTGAATGAATAAATTAAAGCACAACTATTTTTTGTGATAATTTATTTTTCTAAAGCAACACTTAATTATTTTGGGACCGGTGGATAATAATTTGAGACGTACGTAGGTGAGTATTTAACATTTTGAGTCAACCTTCCCATGCATTTTGCGCACCATTGGTTGTAAAGAGTTTATTATAAACATTATATCCTTGAAAGATATATAATCTAACACGTATACCATAAGTCAATAAAATAGATAAACTAATCAATTTAGTCGTTGGCATGTCAATAATGTCTTCATCGAAGTATAGAAAATAAAAAAAAAAAGAACGATTAAATGGATATATGCTTGTTAATTTGATAGATATAAATGACTAAAATATGTAATTAAACTTAATTATTATGACTATAAAACATGGCCAAGTTGGAAAATTATTCATTAAGCTAGCATACTTGAGTTGCATTTTGTCTTATTAGAAAATAAAATAATGTGGTCCGAAAGACTAAATTAAAGTACGATTATTAGCCTAACAAAACAAATCTTGATTTGTTGATGTAGAAATTAGGTTTTAATCCTAACTCACACTCTAAAAGTTAGTTTAAAGAGAGGAGGATTGCTCAAACCTTATAAGGAGTCCACTGATCCCATTAATCACCGATGTGAGATTTTTGTCATTCTTTAACACCACACCTCACGCCTAGTGATTCGCATCTAGTGCGTGGACAATTTTGACTTTTGGGGGCCTAATATCAAGTGAGAAGAGTCTTGCCCTAACAGTTAGCTCAAAGGGAGAAGGATTGTCCATGCCTTATAAAGAGTCCACCCATCTCATAAACCATCGATGTGATACTTTTGTCATTCTTTAACACTCCACCTCACGCCCAGTGATTATCATCTAGTGCGTGAATAATTTTGATTTTTGAGGGTCCCAACATCGGTTCTACATAGGTCGTAGGCCTTACTTACATCCCAAAAATTAGTTTAAAAAGAGAATAATTGTCCAAACCTAATAAGGAATTCACCTGTCTCATTAATCATTGATCTGAAACTTTTGTTATTCTTTTAACATTGTCTACATATATAAACAATAATTAGGTTTGTACTTCTTCAATCCCTTGGTAATGATCATGCGACTGTTTTTCACCCCCTCTTATCATAAAAAAGTACCGGTCCTAATGACTAAAAAGTGCTATATTTACCCTCTTATTCTATAAATAAAAAAATTATAATGTTGCAATCATTGATTTTCTTTAAGTGTCTCATTCATAGACAAAACCAACACACCTAGGACATGTGTCAAGTGTTGAAAGATTGAAAATATATAAAATACTAATTAATTATGAAAATAAAATCAATTAGGAGTAGTACTAATGATTTGACCGATTACTGATCATTAGCGTGTCTGCGCACTCTACTTTTATTTTGCTGCCCGACCTGTGTTCATTCGTATGTGACGCTTTCAATAATATTTATTTTTTGTATTTGATTGTAAAATTAATTAACTTTAATTAAAAAATAATTTCATCATTACACTATGACTCAGATTTTACACTATAACTCAGATTGATGTTAGAACTGTGAAACAAAATGAATGACAAAAATGTCCACGGATCATTAGTTAATTAAACGCTAAATAATGATCTACTTAATCATACCTTTTTGTATCAATAAGTAATATTTTATAACAATATTTGACGACTATAACAATCAAAATTTCCTTTTTGTTTCTTTAAATAATTTCTTTTGAAAAATATTTCAAATTTATAAAAAATTCATTTTGACTCCGCCCCTACCTGCCACCCCCACCCAGGTCACCCCGTCAAAAAGAAAATTAGTTTTTTTAATGAAAATTATTCAAATTTTTAAAAGTTCATTTTTCAGGTTATCGGATTAAAAATTATTTTCTATTCACCAATCAAACATGAGAAAATAAGTTATAAATTCACTTAATTTTCAAGAAAATATTTTTTTCGTTCGTACAAAACACACTCTAAGTGTTGTTCTTGAATGATTTATTTGCAATTGGATGTCCATTTTTACTTTTATTCATGTTATAGTAATAATTTAAAGATGACCGTTTCTATGGAGCTAAATAAATAATTGTCAAAGTACAAGAAATAAATAAGAACATACATATCTGTCTTTTATCATGCAACATGGAATCTTTTACTTGAAAAAAAAAACATACGTATAAATATAATATAAAGGGCATTTTCTTATATAAAACTTTGTGACAGTACTGAAACATATTCAATTGTTAATAATTGTGGATGATCATATGTTAAAAAAATATATGGTGGAAACATATAGAAGTCTCCATTGACTCTTGAGACAGCCAAGATGTGGACTTGCAACTTGCAACTTATCAACGGTTGGCAAACTAAGGTGGAAAATTGTACTCTCCATTTTATTTCAATTGACCGCGATATAAAATCATATTGATAAATTTAGAGATTTATTTTTTATATTAGTCGTTTGGTGTGAAATATAAGGTACAATAATCGCATGATTATTATACCCTACTTTTGATTGAACTTTGGAGATATTAGGTAGTCATTGGACTTTTTATATAATAGTAATGAAAAAAGTTATCTCATATACATGACGAATAATTTATCCAGACATACTTAATTCTGAAATAACTTATTTCCAACCAAATGACCCTTTAAGCTCTAAATATTAAATAGCTATATCAAATAGTAAAAGTCAAATTATAAAATATTATTAATAAAATTCATCTCTAAGTATTAATATTTTTAATAAATATGTCAAATTAATTGGGACGAAATAATAGGAAAGTAGGGTGATTATAAATTTAACTAGCTTTATTTTTAATTCAAATGTTGCTTGTTGTAATTGTATGAATTGCAGTGAGAATAAGACACTTCATTGAAGAAAGTCTTATACTCACCAACTTTTTTCAAGTAGATAAAAAAGAGTTAAAAGATAGTGACCTCACATGTCGACTATTAATTGGCTTTTGTGAAAGCTCCTCAATATGTTTTAATTGATTCCTTTTCAACACTTCGACTTCGTCATCAATGATTATAGACACTACATTTTATATTTTAAGATTTAAATTAGTCTATTTTTTATTGAAATTTTTTAAATATATTTTAGAAATATTTTAAATTATAAATTATTTTTATTTATAATATATTTTTACGTAATTTACAAATATATAAATTTTAATTTAAAAAAAATGAGATTTTCATGCACGAATTCTCAGTCAAACTTAAGAACTGTTATACTCTCTAAAAATAAAATCAATCATATAGATTGGGACAGAGTGAGCATCTAGTTTCACTATATTAAAAGTATTTTTAGTAGTAATTAATTAAAAATAACAACTTAAAAATATTTTTAGTGGTAATGTTCATAAAATCTATAGTATTATTGGGTTTAATGAAAATTAACTAATGTCGATAAAAGTTTTAATACTTTTAATTAATGTGCATATTTATTGTCACTTAAAACTATTTTTGTGATAATATTTGCAAACTATAGATACTTTTTAAAATTTTGGATTTATAATATTTTGAAGTGTGATATAATCAAATTATTATTTTTGTATATTGCTCAATAAGAATGTGCTAAGTCTGAAAATAAAAATGGACGGAGGAAGTAATTAATTTTGATAGACTATGCTAAGTCAATTCCATATAATATATTGTAGAGTCCATGCTAATAATCCATATAACCTCTCTAGACTCAACCCACTCCAATGTAGTTTTCACGTAGATATTAAATTTTACAACGTTGAAATAAAACAAAATCGACATTAATAGATAACAACTTGCAATTAATTACTTTGGCAAGAAGTTGTTTTATTTCTGCAATAATGGTCAAAAGTAAGAAATATTGAACTTTTGCGTCTCTTTTGATATTTTTAAATCCCCACTAAGGAAACATATGATAAAAATAAAATAAAATAGCAAATATATAGTTTCCAATGAACTTGACATTAAAAGATACATATATATAGGCAATTCATCATCACATATATAAATGGTAGTCATCCTTCTTTTAGACCATAACTAGGTTTAGAATTGTCCTATTCATATTGCATATTATATATAATATCAAATAAAAAATGAAAATTAGAAACCGATAAATATTGCAGTTAAATAATTAGTGATATATTATCAAAAATTCTCTTAGCTATCGACATTTTTTACTCCGCCCTATGAATTTCCTTAAATTCTGATTGGAATTCAAATCCTCAAAGTAAAGTAAAAGATGAATGATATTTATCATTTGAGCAGCCTTCTTTTTTTATTAAGCGACAAATTAGCAATGAAACTAGAATCTAATTTCATTTTCTTAGATCGAGATTGTCCCATCTATTCATAATAACTAGTAAATCCATCTCCTAATACATCAGCAAAGTTTAATACTAGGGCAATTTTAACACGTAGACTAACTTATTATGAATATATATTTTAGAATAATAACTCTTTCATTAAGTAAATAATCTCAAATTAAATGAAATAGAAAAAAATATTTCGGAATTAAGTGTATGATAAAATTTATAATATGATATAAATTTTACTCTCGAACTAAAGACAATTATGAAATATTCTTAGTCCGAAACCAAAAGATCCCTTAAAGTATAGCTGGGTTTGTGTGCACAAATAGGTAAAAGGCGTTTTTAACTAAGATTTTGTGTCAGATAATGACATAAGTTGCGTGTATTTAATTTTTTTCTATCTGAAGGTAGAGACTACGGGGGTGGGTGGGTCTACATCCAGATGTGGTGTTTTATAAGCCCTGAGCTTTGATTATATAATGCCTGGAAAAATCGCCATTGAGATTCGTGTCAAATATTTACACTACTCAAAATTAAACCTGCCTTTTTACTCAACTCACTGCTCTTGTATGTCATATGTGTGGACCCCTGGGGCTATTTCATATAACCAAATAGACCTTTTTTTTTTACTTTTTTAACTTTTGCTCTTGAATGTTTTTAGTACGTTTATCTCTCGACGAAAAATAAAATCTACGTATATATATCCTCTTCTTACCTATATTATTGGACTATGTCGGGTACGTAGTTGTTGTTGCTGCTTTGATTTTTGATCTTCACTTATTTTATGAATAAATATCTTAACTTATGCTCTTGAATGTTTTTAGTACGTTTATCTCTCAGCGAGAAATAAAATTTACGTATATATATGGAGTAAGTAAAGTTAAAAGTTCAAGATCACTCGTAAATTACCTATTGTTGAAGTGATTCGTTTCTAGCCCACTTGTTTAAAATGATTCGATTTTGTCCTTGCGAAGTAATGAAAAAAGCTAGATCATTTAAGTCTAAAGGTAATTTTGACCTTTGAAACTTCACAGTTGAGAAGAGTCAACCATTTAAGTACTATTAGAAATAATTAACATATATACCTTGTTATATTTTCGATTCAAATATACCCCTCCAATTATACTTTGACAAAAATTGTCCATAATTTCGATAGAGAAACATGTGTTAAGCACGACATCAAATAACTCACTCGCAATATTAAATTCTCGATTACTTTAGAAGCTCACACCAAAATAAGAATAGCTGAAGAATAAAGTCAACAAAAGCACTGGACACAATGAAGTGTAGTGAATTAATGATATTAACTTGATGTTCACTATTCTGGGTTCAATGGAGATGTCATAATTCTCTTCCTATATATATTGTAATACATGATTATGTGGCTCACTAGACAATGTAAGTTTTTGAAAGGCGAAATACATGTATAATCGCTTTGCTTTAAACTCTTATCAACTATTAAGTAGATGGTTTAACTGTACTAATAGCCAGAGATCTAAACACCTCTACTTGAGAGTTGGTTGCTAGTTTTAGGGCTATCTATATGTTTCGTTTTCTTGAAACACAGCTGAAATAATACAAGAATGAGGTCAACTAGCAATAATTAGAATGGTATCTGGGTTGACATGATCAAGATGAATTGCCCTTGTGCGGTAAACAAAGCTCATACTTATGCTAGGAACTGTCACAAGCTAATTCAGAAATGAAAGAAGTCTACTCAAAGCCTTGATACTTGTCTGATCAATCACTTACAGCTTTGCAGAACCATTTGGCCATCAGTTCGGAACAAAATGGTACAACTCCCATTTTACTGCCTGCTTTAGTCACACATTTTCAAACTACTCCAATGTATTCATAAAAAATTCTTGAGTAGCTTCATGTCCTCATTGTTGAGTACTTTATCTTTGCTATTAAGAAAACGAAGGATAAACACCACTATATATGCATTGTAAAAAAATGCAGATCCTAAGCCAAGTACTAATGGGAAGGTCCGAATACTCACTTTGTAGAACATTGTTCAAGGCTAATTGCATAGGGACAAGTAGACAACTTCTCTCATTACTAATGACATACCAGGATCTAGGGAAAGGCTTTTTTCAAACCCCACGACCCTTTGCATCAAATTGAACCACAAGCTCCCCGAAACTGATAACATCTGAGATTATGCAGGAAGGAAAACCAAAAAATCCAGGGAATTGACGAATAACATGATATTAAAAGAAGAAACAAGGATTAGACATTTGAAAGTATCTGAAAAGGAATGATGTTGTTTTAGTTTACTGGAATCCCCTTAGACTCAAGGAGAAACTAATATAACAAGTATGTATTACATCATTTACAAACTTCTAGCGAGGAAGAAGCAAAAAGAGAAAAGATGCAACTCATGAAAAAAAAAATACTCAACTGCTAGGAACTTATATTACTTCTGGTTAAATCCTGTGAAGGAAATTAAAATCTATGTAACATATTGACAAGTTTATTCCTCGTCTCGTCTTCCATTAAGAACTAGAGAATTTGATTAAAGGGTGTGGCCTAATGGTCAATGAGGTAAGTTGAGAAACATAAGTCTCTAGTTCAAATCCCAGCAGAACCAAAAACACTAGAGATTTATTTCCATCTGTCCTACCCTTGGTAAACAATTACATGGTAACTTGTTGTGGTAGGAGGCGACAGCTATCCCGTAGAATTAGTCGAGGTCTGTGCAAGCTGCCCTGAACACCACGATCATATAAAAACAAGATATATTGACTTCTATGAGCGTCGAAAATATTATTGGTCACTCACATCCATGTTATGAATTGAATTGTCATCATATTCTGCTTGCAGTTAATACTCCAGAGATCTTCATGCACAAGTGGATAGTAATAGGACCTAGTTTGTGTTTGATACGAAGGAAATATTCCTTAGAGAATATTTTTTTTTCAAAAAATAAGTAAATTTCTAACAAATTTAGTGGTATGTAAATAAAAACATATTGTCCCAAAAGCATTTATATATAATTTAGGAAACACTATGGGGGTGAGATGATGCAGGGAGTTGGAGTTAGGGGGTGGAAGGAGACAATGAGCTTGGAAGGCCACCTATTGGACTTGTTTTCTACTTCTATTGGGAAAACCATTTTCCTCATTTTTAAGGAACTTTATTCCTACATTTGACAGATCAAACGTAGAATAATTGAAAAATATTTTCCTCTATACCAAAAGACGCTCCTAATGGCACCACACTTTGAGAAATCCAACTCAAAGCATCATATATAACCCAAAACACTGAGAGGACCAAATGAGTAACAATTTTAGATTAGCAAATCTGTACCATTAAAGCAAATAGGGAGAACAAAGGTCCAAATTTCAAATGACTTATTCACTGTATATCCAAATATGCAAAACATACATGTTTACCTGTTGCATTCTGATCATGAATGCATCCATCTTCACTTGAGTTCTTTTGCCAACTTGTATATCCATGCGGGCAAGCTCCTCTTCTAGTTTCCTTAGTAACTCAGAAGTCCCATCTTCTTCTTTCTTTGCAGCTCAGCAGCCACTTGCTAACGTTCTTCCTGCAATATTCTTTCCATTTCTGCTTGCATCTCTTGGCACATACTTCCCATTGTAGAAGCCATACTGGCCTCTAAGTCCACTTGTTGCACGCAAATCTTTTCTGGAGGCCTCTTTCCATACCCCTTTCCACGAACATAGTCAATTCACGGAGTATAGTGGTTAAAATCTCATCTGCAACTGATTGAACATTTTCTTCAGATTGCTGTTGAGCCACAATTTTCTGGAGCTGGCCCTTCAAACAGTTAATATTATAAAATAGGAAGCATATAACAATATAATAGAACAATTAATCAGAAAGTTATATGAATTTTGTGTTGCCTTTGTTCCATTATCAGGATCTCTCTAGAGATATATTACAATAGATGAAAATATTTATATTATAAGCTCATAATAATTATATAGTTGTTTAGGTAAATGTATTTGTATCAATGATTACTTCACTACTGCAAATGACTTTGAGCCACAAAAGTGCTTAGTTATTTGTTTTTCCCCGTTAGTTTGTTCCACTCATTCACAACCAGCAATTAGATAAATACATTAAGGACCAACATTTAGATAGTAGTTTATCATGCATACCTATTATCAAGTTACCTTGAATGCGGGACTTATACAAAGTCCTACAAGAAACACCCAGTCATCAGGTGTAACATCATACAGTCTATGGAAGGTCTCTCGTTATCAGTGGCATAATAGGACTATAGGAGTAGTTAGCATGCAATCGACTTTCCATGCTCTAAAAAGCCTTTGCATAGTGCCAAACTGTCGATCACAAGAGCTTGCAACACATGTTCTCGCATACCACTAGTTTCAAGTTATCCTGATAAAATATGTAAACCTAGTTATAGTAAATAACACATGCAACAAGAAGTCAATTTGACATTTAAGTAAATTGTTACCTTAACCTTCAACTACATAGCTTCTCCCTGTTTTTGTAATAATTACCTGCCAATTATCATCTCTGAACATATAGTGTGCCGCATAATCAAGCCACAATAGTTAACAATATCTCTAGACCAGGAATGACAATGGAAAATTTTACTACCATGTTTAGTTTTCATATCCTCATGTAAAAATTTGTATCTCCCCCACTGCGTTTCTTAGGTTTGTTGCAAACTGTGAAGCAAAAGATCCACATTAACTCTTGTTAATTAACTGTTGTCACTACTATTATCACTAAACAGGACAACTTCAAGCATTTCACGTACCGTTCCTTTTTACCTTTTGAATCAACTATCTTGATGCCAAAAAAGCTGATGATAAGATATAATCCTAAATGAAAGCAACAAAATGGAAGATTTGTAATCTTTGTTTCAGTTTTATTTCAAAACTAACTACTTTTCTGATGCTAGTTTCCAAGGAAGTAATTGCTCAGTTGGTGAACTGGGCGAAAAAATTCTCACATGATATTGCTCCAAGAAATGCCTACTGAAATCATAATTCAATTTCAACTTTAACCAGTAGTAAGCCAAACAGTAACAGATTTAGGATCCTTCAATCTATTAGCCTCAGGAATTACTAATTCTACTCTAACAAGTCATTCTAAGATATTAAACAGTGAGAAAAAGTTTCAGTACATCTTCTTCTGTGGGTTTATGTGGTGGCTTCAGTTTTTGATTTTTCAAGCCATAAGATGGCATTGAACCCGAATTCCATTCCCGGAGCAAAGGATGACATGAGTTCATCCGCAGTTTGTGTGATGCTAATTTTGTTATCCTTCACCGCCAAATTCTCCTTCTTCACATATTCAGCAAGAGTTGAGTTAATAATTTCTCGTATTACAGAATTGGTAACTCGTTCTTCGCCAAGTATCTGAGGTAGAAATTCCATAGGAACCTGGGATGTTTTTCCTCCCTTTTCCCTGCGGAAGCCTGGAATCGGTTGCTCTGATTTTGCTAATTTTGTCAAAACACTATCGAATACCATTTTTGTGTACTCCCCGTTCACATCTACTCTGACTTGTATCTTCTCAGCTTCTTCGGATTCAACAACTATCTTTGCATTTTTAAGTTGTTCATCAGCCGAATCTGCCTCTAGCCCGGAACTAGCAGCCGATACTGGTTTCACCAGAGATCTTAGGCATCCTTGCGAGGATATACAGTGCTTCAATAACCCCTTCTTTGTAACTGCTGTTGCTGGGTAAATTGCCACATTCTTGGGGATAGTGCTGACGATACTATAGCGAGAGTCGATAGGCAGCCGGCGGGACGGCGACGCCATTACAGTGGTCATCGTCATTGTCATAGTTCCCTCAGAAACTAAGAGAGCCTTTTTAACCTCTACAGTAATTTGCGAGTGTGAGAACTGAGAAGAAGATCCGACTCGAGAAATTCAAAGATAAGATAATGAAGAGCATTTGATTTTGCACGGGACGGCAGTAGCGCGGGTCATTCACACGAATACCCCTAAATTAGGGTGATGTTAAACTTTGCCCCTTAATTTTTTTTTGGACGAAAAATTAAAAACTCGCAAATCACTAGGAGAGTGATAAATTATCAACTCATTAAGAATTATCACTTGCGAATTGTTACTGAAATGGAGAGGTAACCCGGTGAGATAAGTTTAATTCAAAAAACGAATGTAAACAATGATAAAGAATTTTAAAATTGAGATCTTCAATAAAAAAAAATTCGAGTTAAAATCACGAAATCACCAAGAAGATTTCTAAATATATAATTATATAAAGTACATATTATATGTTATTATGAATGCTAAAGCGAAATCTCCATTTTAAAATTATAGATTGAGGTAAAAAATATTATATGTTATTATGAATGCTAAAGCTAAATCTCCATTTTAAAATTATAGATTGAGGTAAAAAATATTATATCTTATTATGAATGCTAAAGCTAAATCCCCATTTTAAAATTATAGATTGAGGTCTTTTTTTACCTTCACGTGATTCATGTTCAAGGGTCCTTCATCGAGAATCTAAATGCAAGCAATGTTCTCTTTGATGGTATAAATTCAATAATTTCAGATTATTAGCAATGTTCATGGTTTCATGCAAGTATAGTGTAAGATGCTCTAATTGAAAAAAGGTGTAATAGAGATTAGTTGATATGTTGATCAACAACTTTTAGATAATTGTTAATTCATTAGCGAATCAATTGATATTTTATTAATTTGCTAGTGGATTAGTATAATTAAAAATTAGAGTACTAGATAAGCCAAATTATTAAACGAAATAATTAGCTCGATAAGCAGCCCCTCCTCAAAATATGTTCTTCAATTTTTATCTTTCAACATTTTAGTACTCTCTTATTTCATTTATTTTTGTTTGACTTGATACATTCTTTACGAAATAATAAATAGAATGAACAAAGTTGTTATGTAAAAAACTAATAATTTTAAAAAAATTGAGATAATTATAGCTGAAGTTGGCTTAATAATTAATGGGTTCTTTTAAGATTAAAAACATTTGAAATATGTTTTAAATTTTAAAAGAATTAAGAGATTAGATTTTAGCCCCAAAATTAACTTCTTTTATTATAAAAATAAAGCTCAAAATAATATATAATATAATATAAAGAGAAGAAGACAAGATATGGAGACGAAGAATAAGACTTCTTTTCTTACACAATTGTATCATATAATGATAAATGATATTTCTATTTTTAGATTGAAAAATCAATCTAAAAATCACTATGTTTATGTTAAATTAGTAGATACATTGTTTATTATCACAAAAAGATTCATATCACCTTGAAAATACACATTTCATGATAAATTAGTAAATACATTATTTATTATCACAAAAAGATTTATATGACCTTCGAAATACACATCCACTTAAGTTCACGATAAACTTAATGGAGATGAAAAATTTTATTGTCTCGTTGTATATGTGGGGGCCATGTTGTACTTCTTCATTTTATCGCATTTTCTCTTTTTGATCTTTTCTTTTTGTACTTTGTATTTAACTTTTTTGCTTGTAATTGTTGTTGTAATTTTATTTTGATAAAGAAGCTTGAAGCTTTGAAACTCACCCACAAGAAATATATATATATATATATATATATATATAATATTTGAGGGGAAATTAAAGCAATGTGTTGGAAAAATTTTAATTTAATTTTTTTTATGAATTCAAAGAGATTGAACATAGTGAAATTAAAAAAAATAAATTGAACTTTCATCAATAAAGGAAAAATTCACTCAATTATTTTAATTATTTAAATTCACTCAATTATTTCCTTCTTGCTTTTTTTTTACTGTACTGTTTCACTTTCAAGTTTCAATACAATATTTAGTTTATCTAATTGAATTTAACGTGAACCCCACAATTTCTCTTCCAATTCCCACTCAAACTTTACATTCTCTTTCCTTTTGGTTTGATTTTTCGGCCTTACCTCACAGCTTGGACCCCCACAATCCACGTATCGAAAAGTTGATAGATCCTCATATAAGTTTTGTTGGTTGTAAATTGTCTTTCTCCTAACCCGCTGTTGAAAGCGTTGTTCTAGAAGGTTCTTCGTCCTCTCTATTTACTCTTTTCTCGCTCTGTTTACATGCGTTTTGGCAAATATAGTGGATCTCGGGCCGGATTAACGAGAAGGATTGTGGTCGATGGATGACTAGGTTAAAGATGATTAAATTATGACTAAAATGAGTGTAATGTATAGAAATGATGAATAGATATGAGGAATAATTGAGCTGTGTTTGTGTAGGATTGGCAAATATAGTGGATAACGTGATTTATTCATTTTTTTAAGTTTCTACAATACAATATCAACATGGCAACACATCATATGAATAATTTAATTTTTTTTAGAGTGCACAAAATCTGAAAGCATGCTTTACTAAAAAAGAAAGACGTACGAACACGATTGAAAGTATATTACCCTGTTAACTGGAAAAGGTGAAGTCATAGAGTTCTCGTCGAAAATCTCAAAACCATCTTCAGGAATAATGAGCATTACAAAACTTAACAAACAAGCCTGAAAAATTAGTTGCGCCAGTCGAATGACAAAATAAAACACAAGGAAAAAAGATTCTTATTATTCGTAACTCTTAAACCTAGACAAGAGAACATATTCATACAAATCAATTCAAGCAAGTTCAATCTAAACAAAAATCACTATAAGAAAAAATATGTAGATTTTACAAATTACCTTCAATTTGTTTCTCCAGAGAGGACTGTCACAGAGCTTTTACTATGGTTGTTCAATTAATTTTTTTGATATAAAAGTTCATGTACGTATATGCTCTATATAATAGAAAAGTGTATTAATTGAGTTAGTTGGCAGATGGGGAGCTAATTGAATTGGTTTGTGTCAATAAATAGATTATTTTTGTAAAATATATAAATTAGGTGTAAAAATTGAATTTTTAAAACTTTCCAAATAATGAAATTTGGCCAAAATACTAATTTTTTCTAGTATTTGGAAATTCGGAAAATTTGCTAAAAAAATTTACCAAATAATGAAAAAGTGTATGGACAAACAAAATTTGCCAAATTCTTTTCCAAGTTTTATTTGCAAAAGTTACCTTGAGTGCTGGACTTCTAATCAGAAACATGCAATCATTACAAATTTGCTATTGAAAGTAAATAAAATGTGCAAAAACAGAAATCAATTTGACATTGAAAGTAAATAAAATGTGCAATACAGAAATCAATTTGACACTGAAAGTAAATGTTGCCTTTCAATTACAAATTTATATCTGGAATGACTATGGGAATTTTACTTCTGGTCTTAGTGTTCATGTCTACATGTAAAAATTTGTATCTCCCTTTGCCTTTCTTAAATTTGTGGCAAATTGTGAAGCAAAAGATCCATATGACCCTTGTTAATTAACTGTTGTCACTACTATTATCACTAAATAGAATCACTTTTAAGCATTTGAAATATCCTTCCTTTGCACCACTTTAATCAACTATCTTGATGCCAAAAAAGCAATGATAAGATATATCTTCAATGTAAGCAAAAAAAAAAATAATGAAAATATATGGCCACAAAAGTTTCTTTACCTGATATTGCTCCAAAAAGCACCAACTGAATAATAATTCAATTTCAGTTGAGAACTGAAATCATAATTCAGTTTCAATTTTAACCAGTAGTAAGCCAAAGAGTAACAGAATCCTTCAATCCATTGGCCTCAGGAACTACTGATTCTATTCTAACAAAGAAAAAATTTCACATCTTCTTGTTTATGTGGAGGCTTCAGTTTTTGATTTTTCAAGCTCTAAGGTGGCATTGAATCTGAATTCTGTTCCCGGAACAAATGATGACTTGAGTTCATCGGCAGTTTGTGTGGTGCTAATCTTGTTGTCCTTTACTGCCAAATTCTCCTTCTTCACATAATCAGCAAGAGTTGAAGTAACAATTTCTCGTATTACAAAATTGGTAACTCGGTCTTCACCAAGTATCTGCAGTAGAAAGTCCTTGGGAACCTTGGATGTTTTCCCTCCTTTTTCCCTGCGGAACCCTGGAACAGGGGGCGCTGATTTTGCTAAATTTGTCAGTACTTTTTCGAAAACCGTTTTTGTGTCCTCTTCGTTCACATCTACTCTCACTTGTATCTTCTCATCGTCTTCGGACTCAACAGCTATCTTTGCATTTTTAACGCGTATCAAAGATTCATCGTCACCCAAATCTGCCTCAAAACCTGAACTAGCAGCCGATACTGGTTTCACCAGAGATCTTAGGCATCTTTGCGAGGATATACAGTGCTTCAATAACCCCTGATTTGTAACGGCTGTTGCTGGGTAAATTGCCACATTTTTGGGGATAGTGCACACGGTGCTATGTCGAGAGTCGATAAGCAGCAGCCGCGAAGGCGACGCCATTGCAGTGGTCATCGTCATTGCCATGTCGCCGTCGGAAAAAATGAGAGCCTTTAACTTCTACGGCAGTAATTTTCTTGCGAATGCGAGAAGGAGACTAGACTCTAGATATTCAAAGATAAGATAATGTTAGGGCATTTGATTTTGGACCGGGCGAAAGTGGCGTGGGTCATTGGCACGAATGTTTATTTTTGGGTGGTTTTTTAATTTTTAGTAAGAAAAATATCCTTAATATTAAAAAAGAAAAATGGAAATAGCAAGACATAATTTTGTATTATAATATTACACTAATTACTTATAAGCTGAGTTCAAGACTTTGTCACAAAAGACCTAACTTGTCCAATTTTTTTTTTAGAACTTGTACTGAATGAATTATATACTATGTGATTGATGTCAGAAAATTTAATTACTATAAAATTGATTCGAGGCAAGAAATAGAAGTTAAATTTATTTGACAAAAGTAGATATCAATAAGAAATAGGTCAATTCGTACAGAAACTTCAAGTTCCCCGACCCGTTTTTATAAAGATCAAACAAAGGAACCCATAGTTTTTAGCTGTCACCAAATGCTAGTACAATTAGCTAGTTTCAGAATGACCAATCATATACTTCTATCTATATTCTCTTGGAGATAACTATGCTTCTACGATTATACACTAGATAGGTTAACAATAAAAATTCTTTCTCCTGATAATTTGAGCTATAAATCTGTGCCTCAATTCTCCAATACCTTAACCGAAAAATAAATTTGTATCAGCTATAACAATAGATGAATCTATAAGACTTGTGAGGATTTAGCATCTACTAGATTTGTCCGTTGTTACATCTTTGCACCTCTGGAAATGAGGATGTTTCCATATGGAAGCTCCTGTTCGACTTTAACAAAGTCTCGAGTGGCCAGAACTGCACATAGAATGGAGCAAACATTAATTCGCTCTAATGAGATAAGCTGGAAACTATGAAGTTTCTCTGAGCTGCAATGCAAGAGTAAAAGATATGAAAGAAGTATGCATACCACAAGTCTGATAAAAAAGACATGCTGCTTGTTTCTTTGTCATTCCAAGAGTTAGTTCATTCAAACATTCTGCTTCTGCCGATCCGGGAGTGTCAAAATGACTCTTTAGCTGTCTGTAGACATCAGTTTATCAGGTGAAAAATCAATTAGTCAGATGATATACAATGAAGCTGGAGAAGTTTTAGGAACAAATGGAAAAGGATTTACATCCTGATAGAGTCGGTCATCATGTCAAGAGGTTGAGTAATGAATGGATGTTGGGTTTGTGTTGGTCCAGTTTCCATCAATATCTCTGCCAAAATAGTGAAGGGAGGTTCATAACAAACTAAACCACATTAAAGAAAATGACCAGAACTAAAATGGGAAGGTTACTGACTATTCACGAACCGTTGTCTTGTGTAAAACCATTTTCAGATAGTTCAGATAATCTAGTCAACTTGAAATTTAGAGTGGGGTCGTGCCATGGGTTCTCTTCTGCTACTGGTTGAAGACCATTGCCACTGTGCTTCAATGAAGAATGGGGTCTTTTCTTGTTGGACCTGAAGAGTTAACAATTTTGATCAATGTAACCAGATGCTGCTATATGGTGAGACCTTCGTAATTTTGAAAAGAAGCAAAGATTTAAAGTTCCCTATGGTGCTGAAATCCATGATATTCCTTATTTCCTTCTGTCATTGTCTGTATGATTCAAGCGGTTCGTCTTTAGACAAATATCCCTCAACATATATCTACTAGTAGTACTAACCGGCTTGAATTGGTTACAGAGTTCTGTGAGAGTAAACCATGACCAGATCCTGAGCTTGGAATGGATCTAGGCTCATCACCTATAGATTCACAAAAATGTTAGTTATACCACCATATCAGATCGCCGAACAAATCATGAAGATTGGGAAATTCACAAAAAGAAATCGATATACCAGAGCCAGGTGTGGCCATGTGATCAGTCTCTTTCACTCCATTGGCCTCTGTTGGATACAGTCCCATGTTTGTAAGATTGGTTCTGAGGTCCTCCATGAGAATTTCAGGTGGAATCTTGTTATTAATGAGATTTGCCCTTTGTTTTTCTATAGAGATTCCTACTGCTGGGGAGCCTACACCGCCTTGGAAATATTCGAAAGGCGGTTCCAAATTACCCATCCTTTCACCTGGAGATGTATAGGATGGTTCAGGAGGAAAGGGTGGAGAGGTTTTTCCTGCAAGTCAAATGTAATTACCATCTGTTTATAGTTTTGGCAACGAAGAGTCTAATATCATGGATGAAAAACCAGACCGGAAGGTGAATCATGCGGAGGTTGGGTATTCCTCATCCATAATTTTAGGAGTGGTGCTGGATAGTGAACTTCCTTATTTCCATTTGTGAACAATCCTTCTAGTAGTGCAATAGGAGGCATTTCCATCATTCTGGCTATCTTCATAGATGGTAAGACACTAAAAGTCTGCACAGAATAGAAACTTAAGGTTACTAATAAATGATGCTGCATGTTAATTTAGTTAAGGTTACCATCCAGAGAGAGAAACACTTGCTATTCTTGGGATACACAAAGACTAGCCATTGATATCAAAGGTTAAACATGCTTTATTGTGGGATAAGGTGCACAGAATGGAAAAACTGAGATGGGGAAGATCTAGATTGGGAGGTATGGAAGTACTTTTCTCTTTTTCTTTTTTCTTGATGCAATATCTGAAGAACTTTGGAGCCAGGATTGATATATGTCACCAGAAATAATAGTTTGCTCATGATCAATTGCAAGACTTGTGGCCTTTCTTGTTCTTCGTCGAGCTGGCTTTGGCCTTTGTTGATCCTGCCGCTGCTACAATATCATGTCAAGACGTAACATTAGTGCTGACAGTTTTTCTTTACATTATTTTCTAGCTTGGTTTCTTTTGGAGTTTCTACCTCAAAAGCTTCTTTAACTTCATCAGATTGTTGCTTCACTTGGTCCTCTGGATGTCTGTCAGGGATCTCATCAGCTGCAATAATGTTTCACTTCATTCAACCAATTTTCAGAAATAATTAATTACCTAAGGAAATCTAAAGACTTTTACGAGCTCAACTCAATTCAAAAAAGTTCTGTGCTTGAAGGAACTACATGTGTAAACTGGAAGGTTAATGGTAAGCAGACAGGTAGCCACAAAGTATTTTAACTGATCTCATAGTAGGTAAGTACGACTTGCATTCATGTTCCTCTTTGAGAGGAAAGGTTTATTGCCATTATGTCTCTATCAGAAAAGTCTCCCTTAAGGCGCTCCAAGTGAAATAGTGAAACATCGTAACTCCATCTACTATTTACATCTCAAAAAACTTCATTTATCTAAAGTAGAAGATAGTAACATGTTCTTACGTTGATGGGCTTGTTCTCGAGGTGGAGATGGCACAGGAGTACTTGGGATTTGAGCATCCTCTGGCTGGGTATAATTCATTTGTGTTTCTTCATCCCCTTCAATATCAAACCTGCAGAAAAATTCATGCTTAAAAATTAATAGGGGGATAATAGAAGGAAAGCTTTGCAGTTAATTAAAAATGGGGCTAATTAGCCTCCTGTGATTTAATGATGGATAGTTTGGTTCACGTGAAGTCTTTATGCGAACTGATCATACAAACTTAGAAATACAGAGCCTACAAACTGTTCGTCGTGATACCTCTCAAAATGATTGAACATATCTGTATGATGGGATTCAAAGTGTTCAGCGAGGGTGATATTATCTGGATCAACTGCAAAAAGGGTTTCAGGATTGTTTTAGAGATCGGCACAAGAAGACAAAACTGGAAAACAAAGTAGCATTGACTAGGATATAGTTATATATTCTATTGTGATGGTGAAAGTAGCATAATCTATGCTGATTGTGGGATCTAGGTGTACCTTGATGCAAGTCCTTCGCAGGTTCCTCCTGTGCATTGGGTTTATCATAGAGATCAGCATTATCTAGTCTCTGCACATTGAACATCCGCGAGTTTAGCTGCACTCTCATGTAGAAATTACTAATTACGATCTGATTTTCACTAAGATTTCCTGCTCTTATCCAAGTGGTATCAGATAAGATTGCCTATGCAACAAGGTCATGAACACTGACAAAACCCAAGAGTGGAAATAACATAGAACAAGCTACAAAACATATAGAGTAAACAAAAGAAAGCGAAGGGAATTCAAACCACTTTATCATTGTTAACTTTCTGTTGTTGAGCTTGCAGACTTGCTGAACAATGAAATATGACTTATTTAACAATCTAAAGCAAGCTCAATAGTTTTAATTAGATCAGTTCGAACAAATTCCTAATTTTCCTAACAATTTTGGTTTCTGCTTTTGAAGTTATTTCGTGGATTGAGGAGGTGACAGAGCTCTCCATAATGTACCATCGTGAAATAGGAGGTTTGTTCGAAATCCATCATTGTGACTGTGTCTGGATTCCGTAATGTCTGTTCAATCTCTGGGAGTTCTTCCTCCCGATTCTCTGGCAGAGTAATAGCTGCATACCTACAGGAATTGAAATGAGGAATGAAAAGTTAAGTATCAACCTTAGGAAAAACAACCAGAGGAATCAGAATTTAATGTTTACAACCAATTCATCACTAAACTAGGTATTTTTAAGTACAAAGACCTTAGGTATAAAGGACTCACAGCATAAGCAGGCCTTAAATAACGCATTGATGAAACTGACCCAAACATTGAGTGAAAGAAATCATAATAAATTGAGTTAATCATTCAACTAATTGGTGGCAGTCATACTTTAGTTGTTAATTTACTGAAGCACTATTGAGGTAACTGAAACTATTAGAAGTTGTTAAAAGTCGGCCTTACAATCTCTGCTTCTCGGCAAAATACTGTGACGTCGAATTGGAGATGAGTTACTCACTTGGCTTGCGATTTACCCTTGGGAAGTAACGTAGGATCGGTAGCTGCTTTGACTTTCCAAGCTTCATTGATTTGCACCTGAAAGTACCCAATCATAAATGCGGAATTTAATGAAAACAGAGCAACAAAAGAGATTAAGTTGATTAGGATCGAAGACAAATGTTACTACCATGAGACGAGTCACATCCTCTGCATTAAAGAAAACATAAAGAAAAAAAATGAAGAAATAAGGAAGGGTAAAGTAGGAGTAGAATTCAAAGAATTAACGTGAAATTGAAATAGAAATGATGAAGTCGTCATGGCAATTCATACCGTAGAGGAGTTTCACTTTGTGTTCGTAAACAATGACTACTCCACCTGAGACAGAACTGTCGTTTAGATATCTAAATCAAAAGCAGCAATTGCGGACAGTCAGTGGTTTTCGAAGCATACCCATGAGAATTCCAGAAAGCCTCAGAGCCATCGGGACTGATGGATTTAAGATTTGTTCACTGTGACAAAAGAAATTGCAGAAGACGATTACTCAAAATCAACAAGGAATAAAGGCAGTTCAACGTAGTAGTAGAAGAAAACGCCTCACCAGATGTTAATAATATTGAGTTTACTAAGCTTTTTCCTATTGAGTTTCGAGTGCAGAGTGGCCGCCATCCTTCACAGCAAAGAGAAATATCATAAACAATTTCAATTTAAGCATTCTTCGTAGCCAAATTGAAATATGAGAACTTAACATATACACAAAATCCTATGAAGTAACTTCAACGAATACAGAACATTAGATACAGAAAGCAAAAGACGAAAAGAGGATCCACTACAGGGATTGCGATATATGAAAGTTAAAAAACGCAGAAACAAAAAACATGCAACTAATCTATATGTATTAAACAAATTTAGAATAGAAAATCAAAACAAAAGTCATAGTAAACTGGATCAATACCTTCATAAACAATTTGAATTCAAGCATTTTCTGAACAGAAACAGATCCAATTTTAACAGTGACAACTTAACATATAACTCATAACTTCAGATTACGAGAAATCGCGTGAAGAAGCTACTGAATATCATTAACCAGCGACCAAAGAAGAACGAAAATCTAGCTCAGGATATACAACATATGCAAGTAAAAAATCAGAAACTTCAAAAATGTAGCGTATGCATATGAACATAACGAATTTCGAAAGGAAAAAATTGAAATGACAAGTAGTAATCGACAATTTTCACCATATTTGGCCGAGCGGAGCTTTGCGAGCAAGAAGCTGATGAGAGTAGAACATATTGCCTTCGTGAAGAAGGAGATTTCAGCACTGATTTTGCAGAGTACTTGAAGCTAGAAGGTTTTGTGTATATAGTTGGAGAGAGAGAGAGGGAGATCACATGCAAAGTGAGAAAGGTGAGAGCGTGTGTTTTGTGCCTGTGCGTCTGTAGACCATAGAGTGTACCCGCCATAACAGAAGCGATTCCGATTGCATTTTGCAGAGTATATTGTGGGGACCGCACCCTATTGCAGAATGAATGTTTGATGAACTCAAGTCACAGCTCAAGTGAATGGAATTTTTGTGCTATCGTTTCTGAATGGCTTCCACGTGTCCCCTATTATTCTTGTTCAAGAGGCATAATTGAATTGTTACAAATAAAAGTTGAAGTGATTACACTGAATCAGAAAAGAACCCATTAAACATGACTATGAACATGTTAGTAAAATCTAAAGCACTAAAAAACCATCCTTCATAAAAATAAAGGAAAATTATATTATATTATATTATTATTATTATTATTATTATTATTATTATTTATATTATTATTTTACTAAAAGGATGAAAAAAAATGAAAGTTGAATTACCGTATAATCCTTTTTATAAATTTAAATGATTGTATAAGCTTAATTAAAATATTAATGACTTTTAAATTTCATAAGATTAGTTCCTAATTAAATATATTTTATTAATGTTTATCATCTATAATCTATATGTATATAACAATTATAATTATTTTTTAAAATAAATAGTCTCTACTAAAATTGCTATATTTTTTCTTTTCTCATAATTTTTTTCTTAACTCTTCTCATAAATAATATAATTTATGTGGATAAAGTATTATTATTTATGATAAATAACGAAATTTAATAATTTAAAGGGTATAAATCTACAAAATAGAGACACGCATATTGATAATGTCCTCTTGATTATTATTAAAGAATGACTCTAGCTTCACAAATTTAAATTCATTGATGCTTAATTACATGATAAGAACTTTGGTTGTTCTTTCTCCATGGTTTGCTAACTTATAATTTCCTTTTTCACATTCTTCATTTATTTATTATTATTTTCTAATTACTTATTCAATTTTTTTACTCTTAAATCCATAACTCTCATCTTTTCATATTCATAACCTTTAAATATTTAAACTAAAACTTTAAGTTTTCTTTTGATATTCTTCAATTCTATATATCTAAAATCAAAATCTTAATCTCAAAAAACTCCTACCAAGATTATTGGCTATTGTTTTTATTCTATAGCTAAAGTAGATGAAGAAAACTCTTGAATTTTGATAGGATATGGAAGGAGACGATAAGAACTCAGAGAATTATGCACTAATTTTGTACTTATTTTTTTCATCTATATGTAAATCGGTCTCATAAGAATAATGTCTACATTGTATTTTTTCTTAAATCTGTTTCTTTTTGTCTTTTTTTCTTTCTCTATTAGACTTGTTAATTTAGTTTTCTATGAATATTTTATTACCATAAGTCTTTATTTTTATTTTGTAATTGTTACATTTTATTATTCATTTACCATTTGCAAACATATTTTCAAGAAATTTTAATCACATACGTTCTCAGAATTACTATGCAAATAAATAAGTAAAGCTTATCTCTTTTTGAATCAATCTATTTCAATCATGTTGTCTAAAATGTGAATCACATACCCTCAATTGCTGATGGGCAGATGTATAATGTACAGCTACGATTCGAAAAAAAAACATGTTGGAAGTAGGTTTTGCAGAACGTTATTTCCCTCGAAGAAAAATCATTTCATTGATAGATTTGTAAAGTAACATAAAACTGTGATTTACATGATTACTATAATTAATTTTCTTGAGACATGAAACTGTATTAGTATTTTTAATTTTTTTTGGTAATCAATCTATTTATAACTTGTTCATATAGGAGCAAGATGATATTCTTTAGTCAATTTATTCTGCATCCACCTCTGAAGCATTTCTAGTGCTGCGTTGGGCTGATCCATTGGTACCATATGGCCTGCATCATGGACCTTGAGGAAAGTTAAAGGCCCGTGGTTCTTTTCAACTCCTTTCTCTACACCATCTACTGTAAATGAAACTAATGGAGCTTTTCCAAAGGCATTTTGCCCTGACCATTTCATTGCATGCACCCATCTTGAATTCCCTGTCCATATAACAAATTAAAAGTTGAATGACCATACGTAAAACTAAAATTATCGCGTAGGTGAGGGATGAAATGAATTTTTTACCGAGCCAATTGCAGATAAGGTCGTATTCCCCTGCATATACAAGTAGCTTGATACCATCTTCAAGAAGTGAAGGAATGCCTACTTCAAGATTCTTCATCCAATCCAATTGCATTGCTTGGTATACCTCAGAACTACATGAAACAAATTCAATATCCCCAACACCAAGGGCCTGTCTAACTTTTTGATCATTCAAGAACGTTTCCATTTTCGAGAAGTCATAGCATAGATCACCCTCACATCTCTTCCGCAGATCATAGTACTGCACCTCCGAATTCCATAATATGAGTTCAACTTATATACACTAACAGTATAGAGATTATTAATAAAACAGATAACCTGCTACAACAAGTTAAAATATACTAATGGTATTAAAATGAGATTACTAGCTCTTACGTTTTTGTCACCAACAATATTCATTATCTTGTTGAAGATGCTTGTACAAACAAGATATGCTGCCATACAAGCAACACCGCTGCGATCTTTTCCTGATATTATTTGCACAAAAAATAGCCAATGTGAACACTAGCTATTGTGTTGTATGAAGAAAGAAGAACTTTGAGGATTTTAAAAAAAATATATAAAAAAGAAGGAGTTACCACAAAGCTTGATTGCCTGTTGACATTGTGGATAGGTCTTCTCTATGGTATTGTAATCAGATTTGTTGATCAATTTCATATCCAGAGCAAAGTCAGTGTAGGCTTTGTACTGGATTTCTGGATCAGTAAGTCCATTACCAATGGCAAATCCCTAAACAAATGTATTTTGCTTAAGAAATTCAGACAAAAACTATCTGGCCATGAAGCAAAAGGGATGGTATATTGAGACAATTAGCAACTTCCTTCGTCCCAAATTAGTTGTTATATTTTGTTTTTCAAGAGTCAAACAACGTGAACTTTGACCAAAATTTTAAAATGCAATTTTCTCTCAAATTGACAAAAGAAAACTTGCAACTTGGAGTATTTTTCATATAATTTTATGTCTAATCCAGTTTAGCTTCAAAGAGTAATAAAAAATGACTCTCGAAAAGTGAAACATGACAACTAATTTGAGACAGAGTACCTTGAGATTTACGTAGATTCCTTCTTTGTTTTTGTTTCCTTGGTGAACCCGAGAAGCAAATGCAGGAATGTAATGCCCAGCATATGATTCTCCAGTAATATAGAAATCATTTTTTGCATACTGAGGATGTGCCTTGAAGAAGACCTATATACATTATCATCAAACAAAGAGCATTTATAATTTTGAAAATGATTGCATTATTTCAACATTAATATAAGTTTAATTATAAATTCAAATATTTAAACGAGCTAAAAAGGAATAGGAAGGAACCTGTAAGAAGTCATAGAGATCATTGCTTACGCCCCTTTCATCATGACGAATGTCATCTCCACTGGAACTGTAACTAAATCCAGTCCCAGTTGGTTGATCAACGTATATAAGATTTGAGACCTGTCAATTTGTAATTTAACTAGTGTCACTGAGTAAATAACTCTATCAATATATTTTAATTTATCGTAATAGATATCTTATTTTTCCCTCTTAATAAACCAAGAAAAGCTAGTAATTAATGTAAATATGGTGAACTACTTTTGAATTTCCAAAATTCTAGAAGTCACAACTCATGAAAAGCAAATGTCAAAAAAATTAAAAAAGAAATGCTAGTAGGTGAAAAGTTACTTTGCGTGATGGAGAAATGTTGAAAATCAAATAAAAACATAGAGGGAATTGTTGTACACCAAAAAGATCTAATTAAGATTTTGAAATTTAATTGGGTAAAATCCATAAAATTGTATTGTTTTTAAAAAGGGGGAAAAAAAAACCTTGTCCCAGCCAAAATTATTCCAGACAAGAGACATGTTGTCTGCAATTTTGAAAGGTCCATTTTCATAAAACACTGCCAATTCACTGCTACATCCTGGTCCTCCTGTTAGCCATATAACAACTGGATCATTCTTCCTACTCCTCGATTCAAAGAAAAAGTAAAACATCCTGCAAAAGATTTTAAAAAAAATTAATTTACTATTAATTAACTATACCCGTGATTTTTTTTAAAAAAAAACATAATAAACATCTAATCTAATACAAACGGATAATTTTAGCATTTATTAACAATACCCATTATTCTTTTTTCAATAAAAATAAACAATCTAAAAAAATAAAAAAATGTATGAAATATATATAAATCTTACCGGTAGTAAAACAACTTATATACTCCCACATTTATTGTAATTCAAACACAGTAACTTTAACACTAATTAACAATATCATGATTTTTTCTCGATTAAAATAAATAATAATATACGATGTGTAATTCACTAATAGAGCTTTTAAAAAATGCGAGATATATGTCAATCTTACAACTATCTATATTTGTCGATAGAGAGATTATTTCTGATAAACAGTCGACAGAGCTATTCTAGTTCAAACAGATAATTCAGCATTAATAAACAACACTCATGATTCATTTTAAAGCATTAAATTCAATTCAAACCTTGCATCTTTGGTGTGTGGAAGACGATAATAACCAGCATGATGGCCCAAATTCTGAACAGTGGCTCCAGAATCACCAATATACGATAAATTCAATTTCTTCTCAAAGAGACCCTGTTCAGTAGCTGCTACTGAATCATCTGTTGCTTTGTTGATTTCATGTTTAGGGAATAAATTAAGCTGTCTGATTAGCTTTTCCGCCATTGTAATTGGAAATTTCTGAGTTGATGATAAGAAATTATCAGCATCATTAGATTTTGCAGATACAAAAAACAGAGTGAGAAAAAGAAGAGAGAAATAGGAAGGCATTTTGTTAGTGAAGAAATGGATTTGTATGCAGTTGAGATTTATAGTGTGAAATGGGCATAAAATAGGTGAGAGAGAAAAGTGGGAGAAGGGGAAACGGGCGGTTTGGACAAAGTGGTCAAGTGCCAATTCTTCGGAGGGAAAAAGGTCAAGAAGAAGGATTCTTCTTTTTTTTTTTTTTTTAATTAATTAATTAATTAATTTTTTTTTAAAAAAAAAAAGAAAAATAACTCAAATATGTCATCGAACTTTCAGAAAAGGCTCATTTATGTCGTTCGTTAAGAGTTTGACTCATATATGTCATTACCGTTCAAGAAAAGGCTCAATCATGCCATTATTTTTTAACAGTGATTTTGCAAAATCATTTCTGACACGTGACTAATTGCAATTCGGTCACGTCATCAATTTTTTTAATTAAATTTTTTTAAAAAAATTGATTTTAATTTTTATTCAGAATTTTGATTTTTTATTTAAAAAATTGATGACGTGACCGAATTATAATAGGCCGCGTCATCAATTTTTTAAATAAAAATTAAATTAATTTTTTTAAAAAAAAAAATTGATGATGTGATCGAATTATAATTGGTCACGTGTCAAAAATGATTTTGCAGAACCATTATTAAAAAGTAATGACATGAATGAGTGTTTTCTTTAATAGTAATAATATAAATGAGTCAAACTTTTAATTGATGGCTTAAATAAACCTTATCTGAAAATTTAATGACATATTTAAGCCTTTTCCTATTTTTAATAATATAAAAATGACAACTGAAACATTGATAAACGAAAATAGTGTAAAACAAATTTGATAAACATAAATGTATGATGTTAATTACCTAAAAGCTCATTGTATAACATTTGCTTATAGTTTATCCAAAAATCATTACAATGGGTCGCACTTAATGACATAACTAAACCCTGTAATAGTAGTTTATTTGTTTATTGCATTTAAAGATTACATAAATATTTCACTTCATATATTGTATAATAATTTAAAATATACTATCATCATTCAACCAGAAATAATTTATATATTATTAACATTTATGTTATAATTCAATAATTTTTTATATAAAACAATTATTATATTATTAATTTACGTATAACTTATCTCTAAGTCAAGCGATAACTAAATTCTGTATTTTTACCATGCATATTCATTCTTAATCACACATTTGCTTTAATAATGAAATCAAACTTTTACGTTAACATTATTACTAATAAAAAGAACACATTCCCTACCCTGTTCCCTTTGCTAATGAAGAGTATTAATTAACCTAAAAATTAATCATATGAATTCATTAAAGGGACCTCTTTCATCAGTTAATCACGGTCCGTGAATTCATAGAATTCTTTACTTTTTGTGCAAAATAATCATTCCTTCGATAGTTTATTTTTATTTGTTCAGATTGAATTATTTTTAATTTAAAAATAATAAATAAATTGTTGATTTTAATATGTATCTATATTAATTGATTTGTTGCCTTAAACTTATATAATGGTTTGAGAAAAGAGTAGTTAGAAAAATAATGTATGTATTAGTCTCGTGTATTATTAGTATCTTATTTTGTACTCTCTTCAGTCTATCTATAATTAATACTTGTATTAGTTATACATCTATTGTGTATCAAAGTGTGTATTGCTAATTTCAAGGATTTTTAGGTATTAGTAATACAATAGTTTTAATGCATGCTTTAAAATGATTAAAGATTCAATTGCCCCTCAAAATCTTTTTTACATTTTTTCTACCATATTAGTGGAGGGTATTTTTGTAAATTAAATTTTCATGCAATGAATACTATTTTTTTTATGCATCAAACCAAATAATACATAAAAATAATTTATGTATAATTAATACTACATGCATTGCTAATATAACCGTTACTAATACACTCCAGTTGACATTATTTTTATATACTCTATCAAACGATTAACAAAGAATGAGCCAAAAAAAAAAAGGTTTTCTTCTTTAATATACTAAATTGAAAATATACAAAATTTTCAACTCTTTCAAGCTGATGGATATTTTTCTTTTTCTTTTTATCAAAATATCATGTTAACTAATCATTTTGTTAATGAATTCGTCGAATGGTGCCAAATTTTGTGTGACAATGACAATTGACGAACAATGGGGTGGTCATTTCACCTGCGAAGAGATGTTTAAATAACTTTATGAACACTTTAGTAGCCAAAAATTAGATATTTCAAAATAATGTTCATATTAAAAAAATTAAGATATAATTATGATTAGTCATAAATACGGAGAGAAGTGCAAAAACGAAAAATAATAAATATTTCCTCCATTTCGAATTAATTGAACTGTTAAGATATTTCTCATTTTTTAAATTAACTTAATTGCTCAATTTTCAAGATCACTTTTAGAAATCTTTTGATTAGGAACAAGTTATCCCAAAATTAGTTATTCTGGATTAGCTAATATGAGATAACTTATCACATCATATATATGGATAACATATTCATCACTATGATATAAATTGTGGGATGAGTTAACCCAACATGACAATAAAAAAAGATACAAATATTTTATTCAATCACTATTTATTTTTATGCCTCACACAAACGACCCTTCAGAGTTAGTGATTATTAATATTTAGTTATTTCAATCATAAATTTATAATGATATTAATAAGGATAAAAGTGAAAAGTTATGCCTAATTTTATGTTGATCTTATTTTCTTAAAAAGTGTGACAATAATTCAGTCAAATTACCTCTAGGTAATACTTTTCTTTAAGGAGTATACCAAACAAAAGATGAAAAATAAAATTGACTAGATGAAGTACTTTATATAATCGTTTAGTGACCCAAAAATATTTGAAAGAAAATACTCCCTCTATCCCTAATTCTTTGTCTACTTTGAATCGAAACACTTATTCAATTATTTTATTGATGTAGTGAGTTTATCATTTTACCTCTATTAATTATGAAGTGAATGAATTAAAAATTTAAGAGTTTTAAAAAGTTATATATTTTTCAAAGTAATTAATTAAAAGATAAAAAAAATTATCGTTTCTTGATTTGTCAAAATAGATAAGTAGTTAACTAAAAAAAGAAACAATATTTACTTAAAGTAATTATGTGATGTTGTAATAGAAAACAAGTCCGAAAGTGATGGAATTTAATGTATTTCCCATGTCTTTGGGCTGAAGGGAGTAGCACTGAAGTTTGTGTATTTAGCTGTAAGAAATAGGGATCCAGGCTTTGAAACATGTTTACTTAAAAGGGAAATATTGGTGGCCCAATAGGAAACGTAAATGCAAGTGCTGTTTGTTGTGTCCCCATAAAGCCTAAAACAATTCATTTTTTTTTGGAATTAATTATCATATAACAAATTCATGATATGAAGTAGAGATTGATCTTTAACAAGGAATTTGTATATGATCAATGCTTGGAATGAATTGTGAAAATGGTTTAATGACTTTATCTATCGTTGAAAATTTTGAAACAAGAAAATTTACACAATACTCATTAATTATAATAAGGACATCCTCTGTTTATTTTTACTTGTCTAAGATAGACATTGTATATTTTTTCAAGAAATGACAAATAAATTGTATATTAATTATTGCATATTTGTGTAAACTTGAAAAAGATTTTGGAAGTTAATGTTAAAAAACACAAAAACCTTCCTAGATTCTTAAGATTGCCCAACAGCACTGTTGTGACTTACTATCTTCACAATGTTGTGACTTACTATCGTCATAATTGGACCACTCTAATCAAAGCACTTGTAAAAAAAATGTATAATTTGATATACATTTTAACATGTATATTCTAAAAAAAAAGTGCAAATTATCGAATGATGTTATGCTGATTTGTATGTAAATTTTCATAATTGGACTTTTATTACTATAGCCAAAGCAAGTAGAAAACCATATGTATCTTTAAAATATAGCTTCAGTTGTTTCGATAACATTTTATATTAGAGAAATTATACTTAAGAATTACAAGTTGGTACGCCATCATCGATGCAATTAGTAGTAGTAAGAGTTAAGATTGGTGCATGATTATTTTACGTCACTGAGCTCTCTTGTTCACCCTGTTCTTCGTGTTAAACTAATTAAATATCCAACCAAACAATAGCTAGCATGACAATGTGTATATATTTGGAAAAAAATTGGCAAATAATGTTTGTTCATACAATTTGTCATTATTTGACAAATATTTTTGGCAAATATCTCAAATTCCCAAATACTAGTTTTTTCTAGTATTTGGGCCAAACCTCATTATTTGAGATCTTTTGAAAATTAAATTTTTACTTCAAACTTTTATCTTTTACAAAAATACCCTCTATAGTAGTTGTTTGCTTGTATTACATATTTTTTTTACGTGGAACACCAAAATAGTGATGAAATATTTACTGAATATTAAGTAATGATTTGATTGTTGATGAAAATGATGAAAAATTGGCTCAAGGTAACAAAGTTATGCACTTTGTATACTTCACGATGTATGTCATGATGTTTGTTGCACTCACTCTAAATTATCACATTGCTCTGGCCAAACATCCAAGTGATTTGTAATACAAACATATAGTTAATTTTGATAGTTCTAAAACTTATGGGTATAAATCATATTTTTCTAAAAAGGTGAAATATATTTTCCAAATCCTATAGCCAAACACATGGTTAAATTTTCACTCAAATAATATTTGCCAAGAATATTTAGAAATCTATGGCCAAACGCTAACGTAATCTAACCAAAGTCCAAAAAGTACAGAATTTTTGAACTCCACAGTAGATAGATTGAACTGCCAATTCTGCTAGACAGCAAGCGTAAGACTGTAAATCATTTAACAAAGTGTTTCACTCCATACATTGAAATGCATCACATTTCCGATAATACAATAGTGTGAGAGAGTAAAATCTTGGATTTGGACATGGTATCAAGCTCTACTAAGATACATAAAGTACTCTACTCTTTAATTAACCAGAAAGAAGATGCAGTCACAACATAATAGAGAAGGAGTCAGCCACTTCACATACTGCATTTTTATAGTTGAACCCTCAGGAACTAAAAGTCAGTTGAAGTATCAATTATGATCTTACTTTAGCAAGACGAGCCCTCAGTTCTTCTAGATCTTCCTCGTCATCAGCATCCTGAAAGAATTACATAGCACCTTACTTCATCATTGAAAAGATCAAATACGCTTATATGCAATGGATTATAGATGTGACATACCTCTGCATCTCCTACTGCCTGAGCAGGTTGCTTTAGCTTCTCCTTTCGGACTGCTTCAGGAAGTTGCGCGGCAGTCTCACCAGCAAGTTCAGTTAAGACCCTGTCAACTTCTTCTTCAATCTCATCTTCTATGTCTTCTGAATCCAATGCACTGTCCACAGCATCATTCACAATTTCTTCAATGACGCCAGCCTGCAGCAAAGTAGAGAGAGTGAATTACATTACAAGAAGAAAGACACACTAAAAGAAAATGTGAAATAAATATTCATGTTTCTTTCCCTCCCATTTTCTCTTGTGGTAGAGGCTGTCTAGTCAATTCAAGAGTTAAAATGCAGAATTTGTCCTCGACTTCTCATAGGAAGGAAGGCAGAAGATGCAAGAGTACAGAAGAACAAAATATGACCATGGCACGTCAAAGAGCTTAACAACATATTTAAAAATCAGATGCATACAAATCCAAAGGTGATTCACCAACCAAGAGAGAACTCAGAAGCCTCTTCAGAGCTTAAACAACTAATGCCAAATAGATACCTTGGTCATCTCTTTATTGAATTCCTGCATTGTAATAGCCACTTCTGGAGCCTTCATAAGATTATTAACCAGCTTCATTACCTCAGAACTCTTGGACAAATGCCCCACTGTACGAGCAATAGCTGCAAACATGAATCAGAAGTTTATGAGATACTTGAAGGCATTCAACGTACAAATGAATGTGGCTTAAAAGTTAGCAATGTCTGCTTTGACCATTTATCCAGCTTAAGCAATCAAAATATGGTTGTGTAGCAGCATTTTCAGACAAATTTACAGCGCTGCTAAATTATCTCAAGGAAGGATTAGCAACATGTTATGGAGCAGAAAAAATTCAATCAGAATTGTCATAAAGATAAGATCCAGCCTTTAAAATGTGTACATACACTCAGGTTTGCAAGATATATTAGAAAAATGTGAGCATCCAAAATCAGAACTAAGCAAGAGGAAACAGTCTAGGAAAGTGTTAAACAAAGCTAGGTGTAAGATATGACAGAATTCATCTTTCATACCGGGACATAAGGTGATAATGAAAATACAGTTGACTTCTATCAATTTATCGATGATGATCAACCAGCAATGGAGATCGAAGAAGAAGATGAGTAAGAAAGATGAAGAACAAGGAAGAAGAAGAGAGAAGAAATCTTATTGATTGAGATCCTTCTACATACTTTTACAATGTATATTCTAATCTTCAATGTACAAGCTACTTGTGTATATATATACAATTATATCTAACTAACTAATGTTCCAATCACAAATTGACAGCTGGCTAACAAACAATTAACAACTAACAACTAACTAATTAACCAACTAATTGAAGTTAGTAACTAACTAATGGAAAATGAACTAACTAACTAATTCAACTCTTTAACTCTTTATCATCTTCCTCAATACCCCCCTTCAAGCTAGGAGATATGAAGATGTTCTTCATTCCGAGCTTGGAAACCAAGTACTCATGTTGCAATCGACCAAGCCCTTTAGTGAAAACATCTGCAGGTTGTTCAGCAGTAGCCAAGTATTGAATAGATATGTAACCTCTTTGAACCTTTTCTCTAATAAAGTGACAATCAATGTCAATGTGTTTAGTCCTCTCATGGAAAACAGGATTGGAGGCAATCTGTATAGCAGCAGTGCTGTCACTATGTATAACAATAGGCAAGACAATAGGCATGTCTAATTCACGAAAAAGACCAATTAGCCATGTAACTTCAGCAACAGTAGAAGCCATGCTTCTATATTCTGCTTCAGCAGAACTCCTGGATACTGTGGATTGCTTCTTAGACTTCCAAGAAAGTAATGATCCCCCAAAGGTAACCATGTATCCAGTAATGGATCTCCTCGTATCAGGGCATGATCCCCAATCAGCATCACAAAAAGCTTGTAAAGAACCAGAATGCTGAGCATATAACATAACACCTAGGCCAGGTTGTTGTTTAATATATCTAACAACTCTAATAGCAGCATTCATATGAGATTGCTTAGGAGCATTCATGAATTGGCTCAGATTTTGAACAGCATAAGACAAGTCAGGTCTAGTAATGGTTAAGTAGATCAGCCTCCCAACTAATCTTTGATACTCACCAATATCTGATAAGACAGGATCAGATGTATCTCCTACATGTTTGTCAAAAACTGCAGTAGTGAGCTTTCCATTCATCTCAACAGGTGTGGCAATAGGTTTAGATCCACCTAATCCCAAGTCTGAAATAATCTCCAATGCATATTTTCTTTGATGCATGAGAATTCCCTCACTGTTTCTGGCAAACTCTATCCCTAGGAAATATCTCAATGATCCTAGATCTTTAATCTTGAAGTTATCTTTTAAAACCTGCTTGGTCTCATTGATTAGTGTGATGTTGCTGCCAGTGACTAACAAATCATCAACATAAACCAACACAATCACAATACCTTCATTAGACTTCTTGATCAATAAGGAATAATCCAAATGGCTTTGCTGAAATCCAGCAACTAATAATGCCTGAGTCAACTTCACATTCCACTGTCGTGAAGCCTGCTTAAGTCCATACAATGACTTAAGTAGCTTACATGCAGGTTGATCTCCAGTATGCATATGAGAGAATCCTTGAGGTATCTGCATGTAGACTTCTTCTACCAAATCACCTTGTAAGAATGCATTATAAACATCCATCTGTTGGACATCCCATCCCTTAGATGCAGCTAGAGTGAGCACTGTTCTAACTGTGACCATCTTAACAACTGGAGAAAATGTCTCCTGGTAGTCTAGACCTTCTTGCTGGCTGTATCCTTTGGCTACAAGTCTGGCTTTGAATCTTTCAACCTCACCATTTGCTTTGTACTTTATCTTGTACACCCATTTGCAACCTATAGCCTTTTTGCCAGCAGGTAAAGTTACTATCTCCCATGTCTTATTCTCTTCTAATGCCTGTATCTCCTCTTTCATAGCTGCTATCCATCTCTTGTCCTTTGCAGCTTGATGATAGAACTTAGGCTCAGTGTCAACTGAAAGATTAGCTATGCAACACTGATAAGAAGGAGATAAACTTTTGTAATCAATGTTATGTTCCAGGGAATACAAACAATTGGACCTTGATTTAGACTTGAATGTAGTAACAAAATCCTTTTGCCAAAGAGGAGGCCTAGAAGTTCTAGTTGATTGTCGTCTGTTGGAGCTCAATAATGGATCATCTATAGTTGGGTGATCCTGCTGGTGTTGATCCTCAAGATCATTGACAGATGCATTATCAACATTATCAATAGGATCATCTATAGTTGGTTGATCCTGCTCAAGATCATCAAATCCAACTGGCAGCTCTGAAGATTCAATGGATGGTACATGGTCTTGTGTGTCATCAAAACACTGATTTCGAAAAGGAAAGATAGATTCATTAAAAACCACATCTCTACTAACAAAGAAGACTTTATTTTGTAGATCATAGAGTTTGTATCCCTTCTGTGTAGTACCATAGCCCATAAGTACTGATTTGATTGCTCTAGGACCAAATTTATCAGATCTCAACAATGTAGTTGCATAACACAGACATCCAATAATCTTCATGTAAGACAAGTCTGGAGCTTTTCCAAACATCATTTCAAAAGGTGACTTATTGAATAACACAGTGGATGGAATTCTATTGATGATATGAACAGCAGCTAAAACACACTCTCCCCAGAACTTGATTGGAATAGTTCCCTGAAATCTAATAGCTCTCGCTGTCTCCATTATATGTCTATGCTTTCTTTCTACTACACCATTTTGTTGAGGTGTATATGGACAAGAACTCTGATGTATAATACCTTGAGATTCAAACAATTCATTCACTTGAGCATTGAAAAACTCTCCACCATTATCTGATCTAAATATTTTAACTTGAACATTGTATTGAGTCTTAACCATAGCAAGAAACTGTTTCAATATGGTAGAGACATCAGATTTGAGATGCATGAGATATATCCATGTCCATCTAGAGTGATCATCAACCAAAGTAAGAAAGAACTTCATTTTATTATGAGTTGTGATCTTGTAAGGTCCCCATACATCCATGTGAACTAAATCAAAACATTGCATACTTCTAGTACTGCTATTAGGGAATGGTAGTCTGACTTGTCTAGCTAATGGACAAATATTGCAACATTTCAACTGAAAATCCTTCTTATGAGCAAATATGTCTATCTTCCTTAGGACACTCATAGGAATGTGACCTAGCCTCTTATGCCAAACTTCACCTTCAGCAGAATTCTTCACTGCAACAAAACTTTTATGATGTCCAGTGTTCAGCACTTGGGATGACTTTAAGATGTATAGACCACCATTCTCTTCACCAATCTCCTTCACTTTCCCAGTGAAGAGATCCTGAAGGAGAAAGAAATCAGGATAGAAAATTGCACAACAATTCAATTGCCTAGTAAGCTTAGCCACTGAAAGAAGATTGAAGTTAAGTTCTGGCACATATAAAACATTCTTAACTACTTCACCTCCTTGTAGTTGAGAGCAGCCTGAATGTGTGACTTTAGTTGAATCACCATTTGGAAGTTGAACATTTCCTGAACTCTTTACTGTTGATCCATGAGTTAGCAATTCTTTAGTTCTCACCATATGATCAGTTGCCCCACTATCAACAATCCAATCAAAACTAGAAGTTGAAGGTGTAAACTGAGAATTTCCTGCAAATATACCTGTTACATTGGCACTACTATTGGTAGCTACTGTGTTTGTGTTTCCCTCATGAATCAATGATTTGTTCATCATCTGCAAAACTTGTTGATATTGGTTAGGTGTAAAATGTTGAGACAAAACAGCTCCTGAATCACCTGAACTTCTACATTGTTGTGACATCTGATGTGAGCCCTTAAACTGTTGCATCTGATCTACATTGTTACCCTCAATTGAACTACTTGGATTGTTAAATGAAGGATTGTAATCAGTTGTCATAATATTGGCTTGTCTCTTTCCTTTATAATTGGTAGGATAACCTATCAGCTGATAGCAAAACTCCTTTAGATGTCCATGTCTGTGACAATGAACACAATACTTCAGCTTGTTACAATCAGCTCTACTGTGGCCTTTCATATCACAATGATCACAGTACAAATATCCACTTCTCTGTTTGTTAGGCTTCACATTACCACTTCTATTGTTCTGTCCATTAAAATTGTTCCCTCCAGATCTACTAGTGAACAAGGCTGTAGGATCCATTTGCCCTCCTATATTATAGTGATCTCCACTTAACTCCCTTTGACTTTCATCTTGAATTATCATAGCATAACATTGATTAACAGTGGGAGGTGTGTTCATCATAAGAATTTGACTCCGAGCATGACTATAATTGTCATTCAAACCCATCAAAAACTGCAGAAGCTTCTGTCTAAGCATGCTATCAACATATTCTTTAGATCTTTCACAATTACAAGATGGAGGAGGAACAATTGAATCAAATTCATCCCATAGATCTTTCAACTTGGAATAGTATACTGAGACTGGAGAAGTACCTTGAGTATGTGTAACAATCGACTTGTGTAAGTGAAATATCCTAGACATATTCACTTTATCAAATCGTTCCTTCAAATCACTCCAAACTAGTGATGCATTAGAGCGAAATAGGATTCCACTCATCAGTTCTTTACTCACATTGTTCATAAGCCATGAAATCACCATTGCATTACATCGATCCCACTGTTTCTTCTCAGAATCGACTGTGTAATCTTCACGTTTGATGCTGCCATCAATGAATCCCAATTTATTCTTTGTTAGCAATGTTAACTCCATTGCCCTGCTCCACAAAGTATAATTCTCCATTCCTACAAGTTGAATACCAATTTGGACTGCACCTGTAACATCAGAAGAAGACAAATACAGAGGATGTGTATGATCGATTTTAGTTGCCATTGTTACCTCTCTCGATCTACAGATCCAGAGGTCCAAGTGAGCTAGAATTTCTCAGAGATCGTACTCCTGCTCTGATACCATATCAATTTATCGATGATGATCAACCAGCAATGGAGATCGAAGAAGAAGATGAGTAAGAAAGATGAAGAACAAGGAAGAAGAAGAGAGAAGAAATCTTATTGATTGAGATCCTTCTACATACTTTTACAATGTATATTCTAATCTTCAATGTACAAGCTACTTGTGTATATATATACAATTATATCTAACTAACTAATGTTCCAATCACAAATTGACAGCTGGCTAACAAACAATTAACAACTAACATAGCATTAAATTCCAAATGTCTGCTATGAACCTCTACTTGCAAAATGTCCTATCGACACTAATAAATCTATCAGAAACCACCTTTTATAGAAAAGTTTCTTGTTAAGCAAAATAACGCCTAACTCATTATCTTCACCGGCATTAAAATTATTATACAACAAAATATCTCAATATATAAAGCACGCGACATGCTTCCAATAATTATAACAAACTTACCAAAAGTCCATTCTAGTAACTAAAAGGTAAAAGATTTTCTTTTTCTTTAGAACAAATCAAATGAATTGAGTTAGTTCTTTCTGGAATTTCAGCGAAAAGTATGAAGATGGCCGCTAACTTTATTATTTATTACGTTAAGAACTAATCAGATACTAGTGGTTTGAAAGTTTAAAGCTACAATTTTGGAGCTACAGATTAGACAATTATTTCTATCTCATGTTTAGATGCCCCAGAGTTGCTGAGTAGATTTACTCATCACTGGTATGCACAAAGGATTACATATTAGTGATGCAACTAGAGTATAGTGATGTTGAAATACTATAAATCTCCTCCGACGTATGTGACGAAAGTAATGCATGAGTTCATGTTTTTCTGACATTTTCTGGATCATTAAGACTTCCTGACCCTTTTATGAGATCAACAACTAGGACTAAACAAAGGTTGCATAGGAAAGGGTGATGGTGAGACAGACTCATAGGAGTATTCCCTCCTCCCCTGTTACTCACATCCCAAACTCTGTCATCATTGACATAACCAATTATCATGGCAGCCAAAAGGTAACTGAGGACCAAACCTTGATAAAAGCGAACATATTATGATTGGATAGAGAGATAAGTTAGAAGATCACTTTCCAATATTTTTGAACAGTTCAGATAAAATATGGTGGGCGATGGAACCAGAAACAAGTAGCAAAAAACTCAAAGTGGGGCCAATGGATCAATCATTACTATGTTCACAGCCATTGATGACCATTCCTTCTATTGGAAACTTGAGATAATATGAAATGGTGGAAGGATGCTTAGTGTCTCCTTTCAGTGGTGATGTGCACGAGCCAATCTATAAAAGATGAAGACGATAGGAGGGAAGAAAGCAATGCAGTCAAACCTAAAAAGTATTCCTTTATATCAACTCAAATAAGTCATAGTTTTGTTCACCAAAATATTTCCAATCGTCTATCCCCCCGAAAAGAGTATTTCACCTCTTATCATATAACACCAGAAGTATAGGAAATTTTGGGAGTCCTAATTCTAACTTCCCCACGTCTGTAACTCAAAAAGTAATCTATTACCTCACAATTAATCTTCAAGTTAATAGGCTATTTATCTTGAAACTCTAACTCAATAAATTATACACGGTAAATTTTTCCTAAGGAGGGTGCAAAAGTACAACAGGGCATTTAGTTTGAATCGAGGGTGCATGTGCAGTGACATAATTGAAAATATCCTTAAACAACACTTGCACCCAGGAAATTGAGAAGCCCGTAAGGCGTGAATTTGACTACACCCTAAAATGTTGAAGAGTCAGATAAGAGAGAATGCATCACTTTATCCACATCAAGAGTAATTAGTACTTCATTTTCAGAAGATACATACAGTGCTTCCAACAATTTGATCATCAAAGACATTAGAGGAGTGGTTACACACTTCATCAATAAATAACGACAAAAAACCAAATGGAGTAAGAGTATCTTACCAACACTTTCTCCAAGGTGCATGGATATCGAATTCAACTGCGCTTTGTTCTCGTACAATCGGTTCACAGTTCTTTTAGATCTCACGAGCTCTTTGGCTAGTGACTATGGCAAAATACAACACTAAAATGTGAATAAGCAATAGAACATAAAATCATGAAATCAGAAGGCATGATGACTATTGATGATTATCCTGGAATGCTGGAAAGCACTAATATATTAAACATAGACAGAACTCTTTAAGCCAAGAATTCAGAAATAGAGTTTTCTCTATGACAAACGACCAAATAAATCCCCAGATAGTATGATTGGATCTTGGATAAAGACCACAACAAAAAAATCAAATATCAATTAAAAAAAAGATGAAGCATTTTTCAAACACCTGGAACTCCTAGACAAGACACAGATAGAAATGCACTTCTAATGCAATGTTCCAAAATGTTCTACTTATAATGTAATTCTGTACAATATCAACGTTCACAAATTCTAAGATTGCAAAGTTGTTTGACCATTATTTTAAAATTTTCTAACCTCAACAAATCAAACTTTCAGCTACTATTTTATACTCCCTTCAGTTGTCACTAACTTAATATCAATTCAAAATAACATCTTAAGTTTTATGCCAATCAAGCTCTATCCAGAGGAAGGGGAACTTCTCTTTCTCATTTCACCAACTCTATTCCTAGGTCCGAAATAACAAAAGTTTACAAGATTTAGCTTAACAACAACAAAGCACATGCTTCTCTTTATCATTTCACCAACTCTATTCGGAAGCTAGGGTCGGCTATATGAATTATCACTTAGCATGTCACTCCACTAAGATCACCTAATCCTAAAAAATTCCATAAGTTCTTCAGCAAATGCTAGACAGCTAGGATAACATTCATAATAAATATATGAATAAACAACTTTAATAAAATAAAAAAAACATTATATGAACGCCACAAAAACATGATATGCAGTCTAGCAATTTCCAACACATTCTAAATAGTAAATTAACTTTCTAATATTATTTGGACATTCCCCAAGAGGCAGCAGAGTGACATAGATCTAGCTAACAAACTACAGCTAAAAGACCCTTGAATATTGTTAATCAGAATTAAACCAAGGAGGAAGGGAAAAAAATAGCAATTCAAGATGCAATGCTTTTGCAAAACGGCGAACTTCAAAATACACCATATTCAAATGTGCTTCATGGGAATTCTCTCATAATGTAGGGTAAAAGCATCAAAAACTAAAACTCAAACTTCCATCTCAAATCAACTGCCTTGTTAGAACAACAAAATTTTCTCAAAGACCATACTTAACAATAATAATTGTCAATTGATATTCCTTATGGATCAATATCAAATGATTACGAAACAAATAAAAGCAATCATCAGCATTCAGCAGAAGATTAAAAGTCAAATAAGCAAATATATTACAAAGTGAAAAGCTAAATCATAACAGTTCTAAATTACCTTAGCAGAACCCATGTCATTTCTCTTAGCAGCTTCTTTAATTGATTTCTGTACAACCTTCTCCTCTCTCTGTATATCTGATGAAACCCCCAAATTACATGAAACCAAACAAAATAAGTCAAGACAGACCAACAATAATCATCAAACATTCAAATCACCCAAAAAACAGATAAGAAGAAACCTTTTTCTTAACTTGAAAATTAAACAGAAAGGGTAATTAGGGAACAGAATTAGTTTTACCTCGAATTTGACGTTCGATATTTCGGCACTCTTGACGGAGGCGACGTTGCCAATCTCTCAAAAGCTGTTGAGGGTTTGGTTTCGGCTTCAATATATTCTTCACTTTTTCCATTTTTTCCTTTAATCAAAACACTCACAATTGAAGATCCAAGAGCAACAAACCCAATCTCTAATTAACAGACCAATTTGATGATAGTCCACTTTCAACCTAAGAAAACCTCACGATTTATGTTCATTCAGCTAATTTGACTTGGAGGAGGAGTGACAAAACGAAATACGGTCAGAAAGGTGCGTAGGAGAGAAGCAGCAACAGCGAGATATGAAGTTTCCGGTCGTTATACTAGTTGATGAAGTCTGACATGGCGGATTACCAAGTTTCCATTTGTTCTTTGCTTTATCATTTTAATATTACTATTTTTAATATTTAATTAAAAGAAGGAATAATACACAACTATCCCTCAACCTATGCTCAAAATTTTAGAGACATTTATACTATATTAAAGTCTTATTACACCCTGAACTTATTTTATTAATAATTTTCTACTTTTTTTGCCTACGTGGCACTATCTTGTGGGTCCAATACTGATTGACTTTTCATCTCAAACTAGTGTCACGTAGGCTGAAAATGGGTAAAAAATTACTTATAAAATAAGTTCAATTGGTAATATGACCTTAGTATAGTATAAGTGTGTCTTTGCGATTTCGGGCATAGGTCGAAGGAATACTTGTGCATTTTCCATTAAAAAAAATTAAAAAGTTCATCAAAACAATAAAAAACAAATCGTATTAAACGACAAATAGGCGCAATCAAAACATTGCTAATATGAGACCATTCTTCGCCCGCCGAAGAGAAATCTCATATTTGTTTCTATATTATTGAAAAAGGGTTTTAAGGTATTAGGCTATATATGTGGTTAAACTCAAATTTGCCATTTTTCTATTGATTTCGCTTATTTAAATAATATTTTAATTTGTTATATCAATTCTTGTTATGATTAGATTTTGATCAATATTAATCAATTATCAAAAGCTGTCCAATACAATATTATTTTTGTGATTCAAATGATAAATAATGTCTTGAGGAGCAATGGAGGGTTATGTGAATATTGTTGAAGTGTGTATCACTTCATCTTTATTCTTCTATGTCTTCTCATTCTTTTTTTTTTTATCTATACCTTGTTGGAGACAGATTTTACTGCTACCTTCTAATAGATGATTTATGTTGGTAATAAATGATATATATGCCTTCGTGACTTAGGCAATAATAAATGAAGAATTACTGTGGTGAATTGATATTAAACTTTTTTTTTCAATAACAAAAAAATAAATATAACTTTATTCCTTCATTTTTGTCATCTATTATTTTGAAAATTTATTCAAACTACTCCACTAAGTGTTTGATGTGACAAGAAATATATGTTAGAAAAGTAATTTTGATAAATAAGTCAACTTTTAGTTAGATTGTCATGAGATACTTGTTATAAAGAAAAGTTTTTTACTAGAATATGTATTACTATTAATATGCAATACTAAGAGAAAAACATAAAATTAAAATTCTAGTTTGTTAATATTAGAATCGGTATTTAGTAACTATTGTTTCGAGTTGCTAACTTGCTATGTATATGATTATATGTTAAAAGTTGTAGTAACTTCAACAAAATATGAATTTTGAACTCATAAATGAAAAAAAATAATGGATGAAATTGAAAAAATCTAAAAGGTGAATGTCTTAATTTTTTTGGGGAGATTTGATGGTCTTGCCAATCTCATCCTATATTACTAGAGAATTAAGTACTACAAGGTTTCAATTTCAACAAATATTCTTCAATTTTTCTATTTTCATCCCTCTGTTAAGTTTTGGGGCACTCCACCTAATAGGCAAACTATACTTTCTTGCATTCCGAGGTCAGAAGCAAAAATCAAGTTATGTTTTAGACGACTAATATAAGTGATGGAGATATTTCTTTACGGAAAATATAATTTAAAATAGTTCATGTTGAGCCAAGGTCTATTGGCAAAATCTCTACCTCATCATAAAGTAGCGTAAAATTTTCGTACAAATTAAAATCACATGATGTATTATTGTAATAACTTTTAAGAGGTCGGAAGCAGTTATACTTTTGTACACTATTTTATATTACAAGTTTCTTTTCTTTAAATTTACGATTTTTTTTCTTTAATTTTTTTTAAAAAAATCCGACCTGCCGGATTCGAACCAGCGACCTAAAGATTATCTGTGAGGCTTTTCACCAACTACAGTCTTCCGCTCTACCAACTGAGCTAAGGTCGGTTGTTGCTTTTGTTATCACACGTATTTTAATTATAATAATTAACTGTTTTCTCTTTATTGAACAGCTAGCTTGTACTGTTTACCAAAGTAAATTCTAACATCTCGTCTGTTTTTTACTTTCTCCTTCACATCTCTTTTAAGAAACCATAAATAAATAGTGTATTTTTCCTAATTTGCTCCTTAAGAAATTTTTTTGGAACTATACAAATTTAATTGTATACTTCCAAAAAGAATTAATTGTAAGGTAAAATGAGAAAATTATAATTAATTCTCTCTTTGTTTTGTAAATTGATGATTAATTTGATATAACTATTTTTAAAACGCTTACTATTGTTTTGTTTTTGCCTTTTTAAAGTTATAAGGTTTTATTTAGAGCAAATTAATGTTTAACATTTCTCTAATAGGATGATTCAGTCGTAAATAGATATTGACAAAGAGTTGTGCTAGCCTATTAGTTTTAGAAGGAGTTCAATATCAACTTGTATTAGTTCATCAGTATGGCCTACTCAGTCTAGTCGTTTCATTTTTATTTTAAGATTTTCCTATGCTTGATATATTGATTTATCCTAAAAAATTGTCCCTAAGTTAGATAAATAATGTTGATGAAATACCAATCCGATGTCGCGAGTTTCAGAATTCTTCATAATCCAATTTCGTTCCTTAAAGGTATTTGTTTGTCATTCTTTAATAAGTCCTTTGTAATGAGTCGCATATGTCACATGTCTTCTTATCATCTATCTATTTATCTGTCTACCTGGACAAGATGATTTTCCTTCACATATTATTTAACTTTCTTTCTAAATTTAATATATGATTTAATAATTAAAAAGTCAAGTTCAAATTGAACTCAAGTACTCTTTTTTGTAAAAAGTATATATATATATATATAATTTTATCTTCAAATCTAGAATTCGTTTGGATGAGAGATGAGAAATAACTAATCTCCACATTTCTTATAGTAAGTAATGAGTAGAAAATTTAAAATAGAAGTCATTTGACATTTACGGCAAAATACCTACTTTAAACTCTTTTCAAAAAGGCATTAAACATTAAATTTTAACAATCTCAATGTAATTCTATAGATGAAGTTTGTTGAGGGGACTGAGTCGGAGTGCAACGGATCAAGATAGGCCGTAAAAGACGGTACATGTTAAAGCAATCACAGTGTCTGCTGTAGCAGAGGAACAACAACAACAACATAATCGATATCTATGGAAGACAACGGTAGTGTCTGTGGAATTACTGGATCTTGCTCATGTCTAGTGACTCTAAAACCTCTGTCATATTTGAAGATCACTGAATCCAACTTCTCGCGCAAAAAGCATAACAAAATGCAAGCAGCAAATACGCCCCAAGTACGTATATCAACACTGAAAAGATTCACTGCACCACCTAAGCACGCATTGACAATTAAGAAATTGAATATTCCAACATCAGTCGAAGGTTGAACCATTGCCAGATTCCCAAGCCAAGTCACCGCGAAGCACAAAAAAACAACTAATTGATGAGTTGAAGCAAATTTAAAATACTACTGAAAAAGTATAGTCCCCACCATTCCAAGTGCAAATTTCATGATTTTCCAAATCCCATAAATCCACACGAAAGGAGTCCATGTACCCAACCTGTTAAATCGTTCTTTAACACATAAATAAGTATTCACTGGGTCTAAACCCATGACTCTATACAATATACCTACATGGACGAAGAAGAAAAACCCCAGGAGACGATCTAAAAACAATAAAATATAAAGAGTAAATATAGTAATCATACACCAAATAAAGGTATGCTTGTAATATATTATAAACAAAGGTGTAAACTCAGCTATATCAAACCTGTTGAAGTTACCATTCATTGTGATGATCTTGTTGAACAGAGAAAACACGAGATTCATTACCCGAGGACAGGCTTGTTCCAGCCTCGTAAGAGACTGGGACATTCCTTCCCTCATAACATCTAACGGAACATGTTGCATATAAGGTGGCCCATTTTCTAACGATGGACGGATAAGAAAAGCATATGCTGATGAAATCAAAATAAACAGAAACATCCAATATGCGACTGCAAATATGACCGCATTTGATAGATCTGAATTTGAGTCTGATGAGATTAAAACAACAAATCCAACCGCATAACAGATGGAGCTGATACAGTAAGAGACTGTGAAAAATACTATCGACGGGAATTCCATATATCACACAAACTTAATTGGCAAATGGAATTGTTATAAGGTATATAATATTGGAAATATAATTCTTTTTTGAGTAATATAATAAAAAAAAAATTCTAACATATATATAATTGTGAAGTTTTTTAATAATTCAAACATATTTTGAAAGTGAAAGGGTGAGGCGGTGAGGTTCCAAGTAGAATAATAGTGATGGGAAGAAAGTTTAAAGGTATCTCATGGGAAATTTCTTTTCATTTGGGTAATTTTATTTGTAATAATACTTATTTATTCGTCTTTATTACAATAATAAATCAGAATTTTCAGGGAAAATGGGTGAGTATATTGTTTAGCAGATATGATATTTGATCAGCAATGTGACTTTACTAGATACTAAAATTTGGAGTGGATGCAAAATATGAATCACTTTTGCGCTGGTCAAATAGACTAATCTTTAGGGCAAATTAGATCACCAATCAATGGCCAGGCAAATTAGCGCGTTTACTAGGATTTAAACTGGTGAGTACAATTTAATTTTAGGGGACTTGTCAAAGCGCCATCAATTTTTCTTTGTTACTGAGGAGGTTAATAATATATGTATCTACATAAATGCAGAAAATTTACTCTATATACACTAGTTAGACTTGAAGGAAATCTTAGAAGGATGTTCTTATATGAATATATGCTTATAAATGTAAATGATATGCATATATTGATCTTACATGTTAATGACATTATGTGATATTGGTTTCACTTATGAACTGGTTGATCTCTATTGCTAAACACTACAATAAAAATGACCATTAGTGACATTTAATTCTTAATTGTCATTGAGTATGTATTTTTAGCGGCAATTATCACTCTTTGTATATGTCCCTAAATCCTTTAGCGATATTGGTTCTAATGACACTTAACTAATGCCGGTAAAGACTTTAGCACTTTTTATTAGTGTCGATATTTAATACCGCTAAAAATTATTGTTGTTGTAATGAAAGTACGATGATATTTACTCTTAATGATATAACATGTGATGTTGGGCATTGCTTATGGTTCTTGTTGAGTTTACTTGGTGGAGTGAGATTATGGGGCCTTACTTGAACATTGCATCGTGATTTTTTGCCTATAAAATCCATGTGGGTCCGCCCCTTGCAACAGTAAAGTTTTAATAAATCATTTTAGAATTACACTTATTTAAAACAAAAAACGAATTTGATCTTATTTTAATTTTACACCATACCATTGTGGCGTTAAACCTAGTTATTTAATATTCCATTGGTTATGTAGGTAATTAACAATTTAATAAAATCAAATTATATATATAAAAATAAAAAATTAGAAGGTATTTGCTTGATTACAATGAACTTGCGACCCATAAAGATGGAAATATCGCTCCCTTTTCATTTTATTTTTTTTTGCATAATTGTCTCTTCCGAAATGGTTTTAATTTTTGTTTTACTATTCATTTAATTAAAAAATTATGGGGCATTTTGAAGTGTTTATATCTGTGACTTAATTCACAAATATTTAAAGAATTTTTGTCTTGTTCGACATAAATTTTGCTGTCTTGTCTGACATAAATTTGCATAACACCTCTCTAAGTGGTTATTGGTAACATTTTTGACGTTTCAACTAATTTTTAATTTTTTTTCTCCTTATAATCTTTCAAAATTTTCAAGTGTGTTACATTGAAAATTCATAAAAGTTTTAGCACTCTAAAATATTTATATAATTAAATTAAATGTGTATAGTGAAATTTAATAATAATAGTATAATATGTTTTGGACCTATAAGTTTTTTCTTAAAATAAATTATTGTTCATATCAAAAATCTAATAGTCATCAAATTTATATTTAAGATAATTTTTTAATTATCGTACACCCATCTTACAGATATCCTGAATACGCTTCTAAGCATATCGACATTATTTGGAGTTCAACCCAAAAAGGCTAGAAAGATGGCTCGCTTATTGCATCGGCTTATTCATCCATATATTTTTTTATTGTAATGGAACTTGATATTTTCCAAAATATAGCGTTATGACAAAAACAAAATATATAAGGGGGTCAGTTAATATTTTCAATAAGCAAATGCACGAATACATGTTGTATCAATATACAGATTGTATCAGTTGAGATACATGTATCTACAATTTGTCCTCTCTGTTTCTAATCTCTCTCTTTTCTCAATTTCGCTTCTTCTCTCCACTCAAAAATTAAGCTATAAATTGTAATTAGGTAAACTATAAGTAATGTTCATAATTATGGTCTAAACTGTAGCTATTTATGAAAAAAATTCATAACTAAACAATGGAAGAAATGTTCTCTTGGGTTGGACAGAATACCAGCAGAATCCTTTTAAGTTTTAACGACCCATTTGTTTTTGGGAAAATTGTATATAATAGCAAATTAATAACCTAAATTAAATGAACTAGCTAGGGTTTGATTTAATTGTGCTCCATAGCAAACATTAACTAAAATTTGCCAGGGTCTCTCTCCCAAAAATCTCGCTCGCCTCTCTCGCTTTATACACAGAAGTGTACAATTCTGTTTCTGTTTTGTATAAAACGAGAGAAAATTGTATATACACATGCAAAAATGTATATCTTCGTGTTATACACTTAATTATACAATTTACAAACATTTTACTTCAAATATTGCAGAGAAAAAGGCCAACGAATTATACAGTTGCGAATTATACAATTGCAGTGAAATACAATTTTCTCTAGCTTTATACAACAGAAGTGTATATATTGTGTTTCTGTTTTTGTATAAAGCGAGAAAAACATATATCTTCTTGCTATACACTTATAATTATGCAATATACATACATTTTAATTCGATTCAACTGTATGCAAAACAAATTATACAATTGCAGCGAAATAGGCCAGCGAATTATACAATTTAGGCCAGCGAATTATACAATTATATATGTATAGCAAATTATACAGTTTTATGTTTGCTATGGAGCGCAATTATGCAATGTTTGCTATAGCATACAAATATGAATTTTTTATTTGCTATATGTGAAAGTTGTCCTTTGTTTTTCTACATTTTCATAGCCCATTTAGTCATTATTCAATGATCCAATTCAATTTCTATCTAAGTCCACTATTTAAGGCCCATATATGTGGTAGGATAGTCTCTACCAAACTACACATACTACATACAATTTGTTTTGGACACAAAATTTAAAACATTTTTCTCTAAATTATACATATCATATCGAACAAACTAGTAAGCTAAACCTAGATTACAGCTTCTTATAACATCAAATTTCAAAATATTATTCTAAGCATTTATAATGTAATAGTAGTAGTTTGTTTGAATATCTTAGAACATTACATTGATATTGATGATAAATTGGAAGAGACTGTGTTAATACGAGTGTGTTTACTATGGCCAAAAAATGTTTTTTTGGTTTCGCGATATTCAAATTGGAGTCTGACTAAATTCAAATTCGCACTAAAATATTTCACATCAAATAAAGTGTTTTCTGATAAAGGAATTCGAACCGAGACTTTATGTTAGTGACGGACGAGAGACGAAATTCAAATCGATATTTTGTACTATTTAAAAGGTTGTTTTTATCTTTGAAGTTAAAAATATAAAAGCTGGCCTACTACATGTGAAGTAGTAAATGACAACATGATTTTCAAGCATGAACATTTGAGGGACTTAAGCCCACTTGACAATCATGTTCCACTACGTACGTCAAGTAGGCCCCTTATAGATTTTACTTGATTTTGTGGTCTATTTTATTTTTATTTTTTGATATCCCATTGAATATTTGGTGTCCGACAACAATTTTGGAATTTAATTAATTTGAGTTTGTGTCAAAAAAAAATTTACTTCGATATAAAAAACTCCTATTAAAAATGGACATTCCTTTTCCATTTTGAGTTTGTTTATTTGGACAATAATATATGTTCAAATGTGTACAAGTGTAATTTACTTTTTTCTCTTTTCTATTTTCATTTCTTTCACTTTTCGATATCAACGTTGAAACACGATTAAATTTGAATTCGTATCGAAAAATTCTGATAAAATGCTCCCTAATTAGCAATTAGCAAAAACAACTCTATAACCAAGAAAAACTTGAATCCGAAATACATTATTAAAATTAATAAAGTATTTAGCATTCAATCCGAACTTTTATTGGTTAGTATTTTCATTTCACGCTAGCTCGAACGGGAAAAGAAAAACGAAAGTACAACAATAAAGACAAAATTACACCACGCTTAAAAGGGAAAAAGTTGAGCGAGTAAATTAAAGAAAAGGTGTAGAGAAATACAAGATCTAATATTAATTGATCTATTTATTTGCGCATATGTATGGGATAAAAACAAAGCAGCTTTTTAAAATATCCGAAAATGAATATGTGCCTATTTATTAAGTGGTCCAGAAAAGTATACCTGAAAAAATAAATAAAAAGCATATCACATGTAGAGTGACAAAAAACCTAAATATAGAATTTGTATTACTGTTAACTCTTGCTAAACAACTTAGTTAAGATTTTTAATAGGGCAACTTTCATATAGCAAATAAAAATTTTATATTTATATGCTATAGCAAAGTTTGCATAATTGTGCTCCATAGCAAATATAAAAATTGTATAATCGCTATACATATACAGTTGAAGCAAATTGTATAAAACGAAGTGTATAAAACAAGAAAGAGAAAGACACTTAGGCAGAGAATTGTATAAAAACGAAGTTTATAAAACGAATTATATTATTATAAGTGTATAGAACAATTATGTACAATTTAAATTTGTATAAAATGAGAGAGAAAGAAAGAAAAAAGAGACTTGACAAGGAATATACAATTGAATCGAATTGTATAAAACGAGAAAGAGAGAAATTAAATACAATTTAAAAATTGTATAAAACGAGAAAGAGAGAAAGGCAAAAGAAACTGGGTATGGGAGTATTTTTATTGTACAATTATAAGTGTATAGGACGAAAATATATGTACTTGCATGTGTATATATAATTTTCTCACGCTTTATACAAACAGAAACGCAATTTATATATTTTGCTTCTGTTTGTATAAGTGAGAAAGGCGAGGGTGGCGAGCGAGATTTGGGAGATTGGCAAGCGAGATCTGGAAGAGAGGAGAGAGGGGAACAAAAATATATATATATTTATACAATTTTCTCTGCTTTATACAATTAGAAACAATTTTTATACACTTGTGTTTGTATAAAAAGTGAGGAAGCGAGCGAGAGATTGGAGAAGAGTGGCGAGCCAGATATTTGAGAGAGAGGAGCCTGACAATTTTTTACAAACGTTTGCTATGGAACACAATTAAATCAAACCCTAGCTACTCCATTTATTTTAAGTTATTAGTTTGATATTATATACAATTTTCCCTTTTTATAATACCAAAATATATTTTTTAAAATTATGAATTCAAATTTAATATATTTTACGGACCTAGTAAATTTTTTACATGTTTATGATTATTTCCAATATTGAGAATACTTAGTTATGATGAATTCGAAATCAAGACACTATATTTGCTTATGATATTATATATAATTATGCCTTGCATTAAAAATATTGAGCTAGGACGAACTAGTTATAAGAGATGATAGCTTTTGCCTATAACCCTACTAAGTGAATAAATTATTTGATGTGAATTAAATAATTTTCATATACTAAATTAAAGATATATATTTTACGTAATTAAGTTAGTTAAACTTTGTCCTATCACGTAAAAATAATTAATTAGATAGTAGCATCGATAATTATTTTACTACAGAGAGAATCTTTGTTTTCTAGGCTCTCTTCGGGCAATAATTCTTCAAAAATGATCACTGTTACTTTTTCTTATTAGTCAAATTGTAAAAGTGTATAACGATAATCAGATGAGTGACTTAAAATATTAGTAAGAGTTTTAAGTTATATGACTGATACATATAAAATAGTTATATAATGGATCACTAATAATTTATAATCCTCATAATAATGTAATATACTATCAATTTTATTTTTTTAATTTTTTGAGTACAAATTAGTTAATTAAATATAAAATTAATATCACATTCAAATTGTGAAATTAGAAATTTAGATAAACATAGTATTTAAGGTGTCCCTTATAAATATGTTCTCTATAAATAAGGTAATATGCCATAAAGGCACTTTACTATAAGATAATCATTGACATTTTTTGATGCCAAGATAATAGACATAATTTAATAGGACCCTATGTTTTCCTACCTAACGCATCACTTTAGAGTAATCATTGACATTTTCTCCAAACATATTGCTAAGAAACAACGTGCGGACATATTATTGATTATAAAGCTACATTCTTGCAAAAACTTTAAAATCAAGACGAAAAAATAGGTGCAATATTTTTTTAAAAAATTCAAAATACCTTATTTACCACGAGCAAAATAAAAGAAAATAAATAACAAAAGCCGAATACACAAAGTACAATTCAACAGTGCCCATTAAACATAGACACAAACAAACAAAGAAGTTTACAAAGAGAAAATGAAAATTAAACAACAAGTTGATAAAAACTCAGCACTACTTAAAAATCTCCACTTGGGATTTGCTCATGAGTGTGGCTAATGAAGATGAATTCATAGATAAATCCAGCAAGCCCACCACCAATAAGTGGTCCAGCCCAGTAAACCCATTGGTGAGTCCAGGTCCAGCTAACCAAAGATGGGCCAAATGACACAGCTGGGTTCATTGAAGCTCCAGTAAAGGCACCACCAGCAAGAATGTTGGCACCAACAATGAAACCAATTGCAATTGGTGCAATCACACCCAAATCTCCCTTCTTTGGGTCAACTGCGGTTGCGTAAACAGTGTAAACGAGACCGAAAGTCATCACGATCTCAAATACAAACGCGTTCCATACTGATACACCGGCTGACAATGCAAATGATCCAGTGCTCTGCGTAGATTTTTAACCATCACAATTATTAGTATTGTACAAATATTAAGAAATTTGTATAAAGACTATTTTTTCACTATTCAAAGATACCTAACGGATATGATAATGTTAGGTGGAGTAATTAAATTGGCTTTCATAAATAGCATACTATATTAATTGCTTTAAATAAAGTCACCATCATATTACTATCTTACAGATTGAGAGGACAATAAGTCCCTTTCAAAATAGATATAAAAAGATTTTTAACCAATCAATTATGAGTTTCAAATTTATGCATTATAAAATAATCTAATGTGTGTAACAATTTGGCCCAAGCCAAACTCTTAACAGTCATTTTCTCTATTTAAGATATCTTAATTTTAATGGAATAAAAGTATAGTTTGATGTATTCTACTAACTTCACTGGTATATATTTCAGTATTAGTATTCGTTTTATGCGCTAGGCAAAGTTTTTATCGTAAAAAGGAAAGTACTCCATATAAGAATATGGATAATTTTTTTGAAAAGGTTATAATATTTCATTTTACCGTATTAGTCGATTTCATTTTATTATCCACCAATGTTAATATTCATATTAGAGCTTCGCAAAATCTAAATTCACCAAAAAGTTCCGCATTAAAGAAGTAAAATATTTCCTAAATTAAAAAAGAAAAACTAAAAACCCAACTTTGTTATCACTCCATAACAACCTCATACTTCAAAGGTTCATTATCCGTTTGAAGATTAAAAAGCAAAAATAAAATATGTATACTTTTTATATCAGACACAAGTCAGCATTAGAAAAGAAAATGACCATACACTCCCTACTTACACTAAAAAATAGCCACGTGTATAATTTTTCTTCACTACTTTTTCAGAAAGGTTTATGGATATATACTTCCTAGAAGATCTGCAAAAGCTCGAAATAACATCTCACATTGTTACACATGGTATGTTGTGGTTGTACTTCAACTGTCACACATGTAGAGTAAATGACTATACAGTCCCTATTGACGCTAACTATGTAAAAGTCAAAATTAATTAAATGTCAAGCCTAAAGTCATAAAATTAACTCCAATAATAATACAACTGAATAATTAGTGAGATGTGTACATTACTTGAACTCTAAAAAACGTCAGTCACAAGTTACCTGTTTTTTTCAATATTATGACAAAAGTATAACAACTATAAAATTCAATAATAAATTTTATAATTCGTGTTAAATTAAAATAAGATAAATAAATCGATTCATCGAAAATAGGCTTACCATGCCACCAGTGGCGAATTCAAGGAGAGCGCAAGCAGCAGTGGATCCAAGCAACTGTGCAATGATGTACAAAATTCCACGGAACAAAGTGATGTTTCCACCAACGAAAGCACCGAAGGTAACAGCAGGGTTGACGTGGCCGCCGGAGATGTTAGCACCGACGGAGACGGCGACGAACAACCCGAAGGCGTGTGCTATGGAGGCGGAAATAAGGCCAGCGGGAGTAGCGACGCCATCGGTAAGCTTATTGAAAGCCATACCAGAACCCTGACCTGCGAATACGAAGATCAGGGTACTGATGAACTCCGCCAAGGCCGCTTTAAGCGCCCCGGGATGGCGGAGTTCCTCATGGCTTCCAATAGTAATTTGGTTGATCGGCATTTTTGTAACGAGAAAATTAACAATTGAAAATTTTTCACTATTAAGGGGGCACAAGTTGGGGAGTGATGAAATTAGGGAAAGTTTTGCATGGATTTATATTGTGAAATTTGTAAATTGCATGAGGGGTTAGGTAACGGGTATAGGAGGTAACCGGTTAATATTTGGACCATAATGTAATAAGATTTCAAACCAAAATTTGTGGGCGAGCGGTCCCGTAGAGGTCGAAAGGCCTGCATTGACAGCTAAGAATTCACCTCCAATTTCATGTGGTGATGACACGTGGAAATAACGACAATGAGCCACGTCATTTAGGTTTTGTTTGATGAAGACATGAAATAGTGGGAGTACTGTATACCCCACCCCCTTCTCCCCCCCACCCCACCCACCCCTGTTATTGCTTTCGGTCGGAGCAATCATGCACCACGGAATGATCTGGAACTAGGGCTCTTAATTATTTTTTAATCTGTTTTTTAAATGGCAATTATTGATTAGGTTAATCACTAACTTTTGTAATGAAACTATTTTTTTTTTAAAAAAAAAATGGAGATAAATGTACTTTTTTTATTATTATTATTATATGTATTAGAGTCTTATTAATTAATAGGGTAGATCCTATTTGGATAGATCACTATTACCAATTAAAATTTTGAAAATCTTTAATTAAACGAGGAGCAATCTTATTCATTGTATCATATTAGATTTGAGATTACTGTGTATAATTTTAAATGACTGCAATAAAAGAGTGTAAATTTATATAAGGAAGAAAGTGGTAAAAAAACAGTTAGTAAATAGCAATAATGCACCATGGAGTGATCTTAGAACTAGCTAGGGTTCCCAATCTTTTCTTTTATCTTCCATTCTAGATTTTTCCTTTCTTCTCTTAAATATCATTTATTTTTCCGGCCAAATCACAACTTTCATATGTATAAATCTCCTGTACGAGTTGGTTTATATAAATTTTAATTAATTTTACGTAGTATAATTATCAATTCTATCATAATTATATTTATAAAGGCCTAACTAAATAAAAAGCAACCCTTCATATTTTTGTCTTAATTGAGACTGAAAACTAATATTTATAATTTTTCTTAAAGAAAATATCTACTAAGGAAGATCTTTAAAATTTGTGGTCTTAAATGAATGATAGAAATTTAGATGAATATAAATCATTTCATTATTGATAATATAATTATTTTAAAATTAAAGGGATTTTCAAACTTCTAATTGTTTTTGAAGTTTTTGTGTACGTGAACAACTGTAAATGATTGCAATAAAGGCTTACATTTCATATTTTTCCTTAAATGCAAAAAGGTGTAATTTTAAAAAAATCGGAATCGATTAGGTCGATCGAAAGAAATGACAAAAAAGGTATAGTCTATAGAGATATGATATCTTTTGGTATAGTAATGAAGATAATGAGTCTAATCGTGAAAACTTCTATTAGATAAATTATTTTTTTATTAGTGATTTCGACTTTAAACTTAAAGATATAAAAAAATTGTAAGAGAATCAATAAAAGAAAAATAAATTTTACTCAAAATAAATTAATATATTTATCAAAATTTTAATATAAATATCAAATAAAAAATAGAAAAAAAAGAAATAATCACTCTAGAGTGGGGTTTAATAATTTAAATATCAGTTTGAAGTGGAATTTCTGATAAGGTTTTGCCGGCCTTTTCTATTTGGCCAATAATTTAATTATTGATCTGAAAAACGTGCATATTATATTTCCCTCCAGAAAGATGTACATTCATTATACTGTTCTTTTAATTAATTATACTCTATATACATCTTAGCTTTGAAAACTAAGCTGTAATTATTATTTTTATTTTTAAAAAAAGTATATGTACTGTAGTTGATTTCAACCTTTTGTCACGATTTGATTCAGTGGCGGATTTAGGAATTTAAGATTGTGGTGCTCTAAAGTGAAAATATAAAAATATATGTGTTAACAGTGAGATTTGAACCTCAGTACAACAACACTAAAAAGTTTAAGTATCCAGGAGTCATTGGGCCAATTAAATCATTTATTCATTGGGTGCTCTATGTTAATTTTATACAAGTACCCATCAATTTTTACATAGATATATATATTACGTAATGAAGTTAATGGGTGCTCGAGCACCCGGCGGACACCATATGGGTCCGCCTCTGATTTGATTGTAAGTGAATTTTGAAATTTGAATTTCAAATATAATGATTTATATTATATACATTTCAAAATAATAGTTCATATATTTTACTTGAGTTATCAAATTTTTGTAAGAAAATATTTATTTTTATAAAATAAGAATAATAAGATGATAGGAATCCTTTATAGTTGTTATTGTTAACAATGACATGTTAAAATAAATTATCCCAATTAGAGTAATATTAACAATAACAATAATAACATGTTAGAAGACTCTTCAGAAAGCAAATAATTTCAAAAAAAATTGACATACGCAAGCTCATTAAATTTGTTTCGATCCGAAAGATGCCCATAAATACTTATAGTTATAAATTTGTTCCTTTTTTATGAACTTTTATTATATAACAACATATGATTATATGAAAGAATAAGAAATTAAAAGATGTAATTCTAGTGGTCCACATAGTTGTTACGTCCATCTCCTTCTTAGTCGATGGAGCAAAACAAATTTTATATATTTTATTATTAAGAAGACAAAAGTACATTTTAGATAATCGAAATTAAAGCAGGTCTTTAATTTTTTCTAATAGATAATCCAAATTGAAATAAAATTACATAAATAACCAAACTAATCCACAAATATTGTTGATTGAAAACTTTGGTAGTAGGTACTAATTAATTAATCTCCCTTTTAAGTCATGGATTCCTTCATAATACATAACCACCCTATTAATTTAATTATTATATACAATTTATATTATATGATATAAACATAGAGGCCCTCCAAAAATAATGATTAGTTCTTGTTTTTCAGCTGGCAATGTTAAAAGGAAAAAAAAATGTTTTCAAGGTGTATGTATACCTTAAAATTTTGGATATTTATACAGTACTACCTACACAAAAATAACCCAAACAAAGTCTACAAATTAAAAAAAATAATTACGACTAGACGAGTAAAAAGAATTCCAGCTGCATGGCCAAAAATGTCAAGATTCCTAAATTTTTTTGTAGTCACTAATGAAGCAAATGCATACTTTATCTAATTTTAAAGAAAATAAGTGTTTCCTTTTTTTTTAAAAAAAAAAAGTAGTTTGGTGAGAATATGATTTGTGTTTTGCTGTTTTCAATTTAAGAAGTAATTTGAGCAACACTAGTGTTCTGGCTACATTTTAAAAAAGTATATCTTGAGTGCATTTTTCACAAAAAAAAAGAACACTTTTAAGCAAAAATTGTTTTTGTTTTAGCTTCTTAAAACAATTTTTGCTACAAAAATCTCATTTTATTAAAAATAAATATTTTTTGGCCGGTAAAAAGTATTAACTCAAAAGCGCTCTTATATAATCAGTCAAACACAAACCGTTTCTTATCGAGATTATTTTTTTGAAAAAAATTCATTTTAAAAGATTGACCAAACTCACTGCAATGGTCAAACAAGCTATTCAATTCATCCAAAAGCCAAAACTTATCTAAATGAAAACTGAACAATATGTACTCCAAATCACTCTATTTCCCAAATTTTCTAATGAGTTGTTAAAAAAAAACTAAAAAAGATGCAGAATTCATAAAAGTGCCAAAGAAGTGGACAAGTCATGCAAAATATAACATGCACATTTCTGATTTATGGGCCATTACCAAACTGTCATTGAAATGTAGGGTTGGAATTTTCATTATTGTCCTCCCAATCCCCTCTTCACAATATGACCCACCTAAAAAGATATTTTTTTTTTATAAAAAGAGAAAAATTAATTTATTATTAAAAAAAGTTATGGAAAATATTACCTTCATTTGAACAGAAGTATACCCTACATGATCCAGTATTAATGGAAAGGCAGGCTGGATGATTCCTATTGCCATGTGATAACCTCACAAAATGGGATTGGGAAAAGGGGCAGATATCTACAACTACTATTTCTAACATCACATGTTAGGCTCATTTTTCTTAAAATATTTATAACAACTATCTGCGAATCAATTTATCTATGTATTAATAAATTTATAAGGTACATGCTATCTTTCATCAGTTACATTAAGATCTGATTACATGCAAATTAACTAATTCCAAGATTTTTAACCAACTAATATTTCAACCTCGGTTAAGTTAAACTTGAAATGTCATAAATCTAATTTTACTTCATAAATTACTTAATCATCACCTTGGACGTACATGTTAGGTTGAGTTGAGCCACACTTCATGCTTCCCTTCTAGATATGCAATTGCCAGACTTTTTATGAAATTATTTCTCAATTTTCTACCAAGATATTGTATGTTTGAAGCTATTTTACATGTGTACAAACATTAGATCCACAGTTTGTGAAAACATCAAATAAGTATTTTATCTAAACTCTCATTTCATTTGTCAAAACAAGTTGACACATCATGACACAAGACCATTAGTTTATATTAAAAATAACTCGTCAAAAAAGAATTTCAAATGTTAAAAGTTCAAAATTTTAGTCAGTAACAATCTCACTTGCACCATTATCGTTGCGTAAGAAACAATATAATACTCTATTTTCATAAAAGTCACGTAGATTACATGTTATAGGCTATAGCTATTACCCAGCTATAAGTTTCCAACTCCCCCACAGGTTAACAAAAGCCGCGTAAAAATTAAAATAAAAACCTCGTATTATGTAGCCTTACCATCCATCTAGCTATTATATGGACGTCAAAACACTGTAATCAACATCGTTTAATTAACTTGTAATGGAATTTAATTACCCTGCAAAACTAGGGCTCTACAAGCAGGTTATAATCCTAATATTTTTACCTCACGCCACTGTGTTTTTTCTTTCTTACAAGCGTTTGTAACCGCAATACAGCTTCATGTATATATAGGTCTCGGATTGTTAAGAGATCCATTCTTGAAAGAATTCCCAAGAGCGGTTCTACATATGGTGAATTCTTCCCCTTTAGTTATTATAGTTGAACCCAAAGCAAAAGCCCGAGATGATCGGATGCCCATTGTTGAATAGACATCGCACAGTGATCCCGGTATTTCAACTGCAAAAGAAATTAAAAGGAGAACATTACTTGCTACAACTGGTTTTCCTTCTTATGACAGCGGATTTAACTCAAAAGCATGCACGGTAACGAATGAAAGCTTTTACATTGTCAAAGGAAATTACAAGAGATGAGACAACTACAGTATCACATTCCCCGTAAAACTGAAAAAGCAAGCCACAAGTGGCCCGATGATTAGCACCTTAGCTTAGTAGTTACAGTAGACAGTAATATCAGTTACTAAGTAGATGGATTAATGACTTCAAACTGCTTGCTTCACATTTGTAAAAAGTTACAGAGCCGCCAAATTAAAATTGGCTGTTATGCTCACTGGGGCTCTTTGATGTGTTTGGTATTCAGCAATCTTGTACAGAATTTTACCATAGCTAATCAATCATTCAATGAAAGGAATAGACTAACCTGAACTCTCACAAGGAAAGTAAATTCAACAAATATATATTAATTCTTTTAAAATAAAAAGAAAGAATGCCGACAAGATTAAAATTCCTATATGATGACATTAAGAAAGATAACTATATGTTTTAGTTTTAGGTAACCATCCTACAGGAGTAAGTGACTAAGGCTCTTTAATTGTTACTTTATATTGTACATTTCGTGATAAGAAAAGTTTAATTCAGTCTCTGAATGAGCTAGGACTCAGCTATGTAACATGATATTTTCAATACTAGACCATAGAATATCTTACTCATTTGATATGGGCGCATATATGCAAGGCAAAGTGAAGAGTTCATTTAACGTGACATAAAGCAACCAAAAAATGAAGAATCAGTGGTTTCCTAACATAAGAATCCAAAAAACACAAGTTTCAACTTAACTACCAAAGCCACATTTTAAAAATTCATGCACACTCTAACCCAGCTCCCCCTACTCCCTCACCTCCCGCCTGCCACACCTAGGGATTACTCTACCTTAAGGAAATATTCTCTTTTGAAGTACAAATATCTCTTGGCTGTTGTTTTCCTTTATTAATCACATCAAAAATTATTTTTTCATGTTTATGAAGAAAATGCTTATTTTATTCCCAGTTGCATGCAGTATACTATTTCTTTTTTGTCTGATAAGTAATTTACTGTACAACACTATTTACTTATTGAGCCTAACTATATCTCAAGGCAAACTGTTGATTTGTTGTATACACACCATTTTGGAATAAACGTTGCCAGACCACTTGGTACTGCCATGCAGGCGTCTTCTTATCACCAGACTTCAGTCTAAATTCCAATCCCTTTAATCCCATGATTTATGGACTGAATAAATTATAGGGTTGATAGCACTTTTGGTTCCTCATTAATTAATAATTCTAATTTTAGTGTTAGTGATATTTGCAAAGCACTTTTTTTTTTTAATAACCTTGGCGTCCGGGCCAGTTTTCGCTTACCTTGACTAATTCCACGGGATATCTGCCACCTCCCACCAACATCAGATACCAGGTAACTTTGTCCACTAAGGCTATGACAAATGGGAAGGATCACCTAGTGTTTTTGTCTCTTTGAACCTGAAACCTCATGTTCTCAACCACTTCAGTAATCACTACGCCACACCCTTGGGTGCATATTTGACAAAGCACATTGCATTTTTCAATCCTTTGGATTGTGATCACAATTTATGGAATTATTAATCATTCCACCATTAAATCGTCCATGAGTTGCATTAGGTTTGTAATGTCATTCCCTATTTGACAAAGCACATTAAACCTTCAATTAATGAGCATTTTCGATCCTTTGGATTGTGATCACAATTTATGGAATTATTAATCATTCCACCATTAAATCATCCATGAGTTGCATTAGGTTTGTAATGTCATTCCATATTTGAAGGTAATATAGTTCTAAAAATATAACCATAACAAAGCTCCTAGATAAAAGACCAAAAGGACACTATTTTAATTAGTTGAAGGTAAATGTGTTAACTGTAAAGTAATATATCATAAGGACCAAAATAAGAATTTATCAATAACCAAGGAATCAAAAATGTTATTATTATGATAACACTAAGCAGAACTGTAAAAAACCCTAAAACACTAAGCAGAGGATGAAAAATTGCTTACCAAAAAGTTCCAAAGCACCTCCTGCTAATGATGAACCAGCTTATCACCAGGTCTGCTTATCACCACCTGACCACAAAAAAGACGCGATTTGGTGTCATATGAATTACCTTCCACAGGCATTCCCGCCATGAGAAAGATAAGAGTAATCAGCCGCAGTGCCTCACCTAAGTGGAGGAAACTTTCTTCTCTCTTCCCATGTATTTGGGCAATTGCCTTCCAGCTTTACAACGAATAAAACTTAGATGGTTATCCTGCAAGCATCTCACAACAAAAGGAAACAATAAAATACTAAGTTAAGACCTTTAAAGTTCAGACAATTTCATGTAGGTGGTGTCTGCAGAAACAAATGACCAGGTATTTGCCGTTAGCGATTACTCCCTTGGAAAGCTCTTGAAGTTGCATCAATTTCAATCAATATTACTCAGTTAGGACTCAATATCAAACTAGTTACTGTCGACAATATGAATCCTCTATGTCCCTTCCGTTCGATCCAAGCGCAGTTCATCCGCTAGTAAATAATTTGTATATATTTTAACGATGACTACTATACATAATAACTTTTACAGCTCTATGTACCCATGATATTCAATTTATTAAGAATATCAAAATAAGATGAGTCCTTGATCCTTAACACCATATGAAGTGTACAATCCAAAATACAATAGAATACACCAACATGCATTTAACCCACTTACGCCAATTATTAAACACCATTATTTAAGAACGGTGAATCATAGTTCTTCCTTTTAAGTTTCTAAAGCTGCAGCAAAAGATGCTTTTTACATCTCGCCCTTTTATGACCACAATCATAAAATCTCATCCTATAAAAGCAAAACTGAAACATGCTCAATCAAATGCTTACCTGATGGCAGAGAACTGTCCAAGAGTTGCTGCTCAAGATGCTTAATAAAATTCAGTCAGCACCATCTAGATTAGACCTCATCCATTGGACTATGTGAAAAGCCCCTCATGAATACTATCCTTGGATACAAGCTGCAATGTTGTCCCTTTGGTTATCCAGGCAGTGAGTTCAGGCTGCTGTTCAAAAGGCATGAGAGGATGGAGGTTTCCATTTTCCAGCTGTACACCATAAATAAAAGGTAGTCGAAGTGACAGAAAACTCTCAGGGGGTAAAATTACTCGACATCCAAGACAAAACTGCAACTTCTTTTTACGGTCTGGCACAGATGGAGGAAGACATGACTCCTACAAAGTCAATATAGGAAAAATATCAGCAATTGAGAGAATACTTTGAAAGCTTATTTCAAAAGATGCACCAACAAGAAAACAACACAAATAACATCTAAAAGATGCTTGAAGATATGACAAAGTACAAGTAATCAAGCATTCCACTGAATGGGGATCTGATAGGAGACTCCCTCCTACAATGGCAACTACATTGAGAAAGGAGAAGCTAAAAACCTTTTCCGCCTTCTTGTAGTTTATATTGAGGTGAGTGCTGAAGATGTAATAAAGCATAAAAAATGCACTTTCTCTAACAGCTTAAGATGAGGTGTCACACAATTCAACATAGTCCAATGTCAGCACTCACTTGGGCTCAAGTTTCACTTCCACAAATTATCAGAAAAAGAAAATCCATATGTTTGGCCCATGAAAAAGAATCAAGCCAGCACACAAGGAGTGTTTTAAAGATATAATAATGTAATAAAGTGTGTTCTCTCTAATATAATAATGTAATAAAGTGTGTTCTCTCTAACAGTTTAGATTAGACACGATGTTACTGCTTACTACACTGGAATAGCAGTTATAGTAATAGCTTTGAGGGAATATGTTTTGAGATTGATAAAAGCAAAATGTGTTCTCAAGTTTGAACTCAACTCATCTTCAGGACACATGCTTGCCTTAGTAAACACGTTCTCCTGGAGTTCAACTTTGAAAGAAAAAGATTTCTGACACTCAAGTTCCCAATGGACTCTCGGCACAACAACACAACCAAACTAGGCTAGCAAGCAAAATAATGGTAGCAAAGCGGCAAGATAAACACAACCAATGAACAAGTAACGATAGAAACCTAAGTAAAAAAATACTACATAAGTAAATACATTAAAACCCTAAACCCTAAATACATTAAAACGCACCCAATGCCTTCAAACCCATTTGGAAAAAAGAAGACAAATTACTATCGTGAATTATGATACATTAATTGTGATACATAGATTGTGAGTTTGTAACACCAATCTTCCAAGTTTTCCTCTAAAGAATCTTGAAGTTACAAATCATTACAACTTCTTACTATATAATAATACTATAGTGATCTTTCTTTATTACGGTCTTTTTGCCATTTTGGGTGCTCTTGCCCTGTTATCCAATATCCGTTCTTATTCCCTTTTATCCCACATAAACAATAAATACATTAAAGAAATGATACCAAACAATTTATGAATATTGCACAGTTTTTTCTATGAAGAAGAACCAAAGGTTATATGAGTAGTGCAAAATCCGAGATCTTAAACAATCCCAAAGCGGCTTCGTAGAACTAGGTGGACAAAGATAAGTTGATTCAATGCAGAAAATGGTAATGAAAACCAAAAGTTCCATAAGTCACTCATACGGTCATACCTCAAACTGTATAACTGGGTTTGCTGCTAAAATGATAGGGAAGTGAGGTGTAACCTGCATAACAAAGAGCATACTCATTACAACTGGCAAAGAAAGTATATTTTATTTTTCGGGATTCACAAAGATTATGGATTACCTATCAAAGAAAACGAAGATTATAGATTAAATAAAGGTAAAAGTGGATGGTAATAGATGTAACTTGAATGTCACGTATACAAGTACCAACGGAACATGAAACATACAACAAATTTGCAGTTCAATTTTGAGAAGTGTAACCATCACAATAATTTCTTTAACAATTTGACTTTCAGAATTATGGAAGGAAACTATACGAGTTGAGAAATATGCAGAAGAGGTGCCAATTTCTACGATATGTCACAATAATTTCTTTAACAATTTGACTTTCAGAATTATGGAAGGAAACGATACGAGTTGAGAAATATGCAGAAGAGGTGCCAATTTCTACGATATGTTATTTGCAAGTAACCCCTTCTCTAGTTACCCACAATTTCAATGTACTAGCTAACATGCCACATTTCACTGTATTTCACTAGAAATAGGTCCTTTAAACAGAAAATATTAAACAGTATCCTACTATAAGTTGAATAGAGAAGACCAACAGATCTCTAATATCTTATATTTCCTTTAAATTTCCTCATACACAGTCTTGGCCACGAATAGACTGCTGATATGTCCACGAAGTTGGTGAAAATAAGCAAATGAATTTACAAAAACAGGGTAAGTGCAGATATTTTAAAACACGTGTTTACATTAAGAGTTGTCTCTTAATCCACTCATAATTGGTTTAGGCACTCAACAACATAAAACCATATCATCTAAGCCTGTTCATTAGATTAATAGAAACAGTGGATGAAATAAGCACTTAAAAATGACATCACATAAAAAAGATACTTCTTTAGGAGGTCATAAAGATTCAGGGAAGTTGAGGAAAATAGCCAAATATCAGAAGTAAGACTCCAACCAGAAAGATCCTCTGGAGCTGTGAAATGGTTCCTGCAAATCTCACATCTGTTTGGTCATTCTTACTCTTCAACTCCATGCAATGGGGGCAGTTCATGTATATGGGCAAACTTCTATCTAACAAGGAGGTAGCATAGCCAGAGTCATTGAGATTTAGAGGTTGAAGACCAGTTTCAAGATCTTTTCCTGGTGCAGCATGTACTGGATGCCTGGAAAACTGAGCTGGCCCTTCTATGTTTGAAATTGCGTCATCTGACCCCTCATTTGTCTTCTCCAGATTCTTGAGTTTCCTAGAGGTAGTAGAAATCATCCCATTTGCCAGCCGGCGACCTTTGCCATGGCCACCATTCTTGCCCCCTCGGAAGGGACCTACCACCTTATGATCTATATTTTCCAAAGATGAAGCGACAGCGGATTCTACAGGCAATGCATAAGGAGAACCTAGTCTGTTGAGATGGTCTGCAGTTAATATAAAACGGTGCCCATGGGGACACTCATGCTCAAATCCAATATAAACTGTTGCATGTTTAGAAGAGGTAACTGGTCTGGTCTTCTCAATTCTATTCATCTTCATTGAATCCAAATGTGTACCTATCTGGAATATTTGATTACCCTTGGTGACATCATTAGAAACAACAGTGCTATCATTCTTAACTTCATGAATAGCAGGAGTTAGAGCAACTTTTTCCAATACTTGTTCAACACTAATCCCATTAACCTTCTCTCTACCTCCTTCTCTCGCACTTTTTGTCTTAATACTCTTTTCTGAATTTGACATAATTTGTCTATTTGATTGTAGCGGGGGGAATCCTGAATTTACAGCAGTTGAACCAGCTACCACCTCAGAAAAAGCTTTTCTCATATTAAAGTTGGAAACTCCTTTACCTAAATTATTTACTTTATCATCTGTTTTGACATTTCCTGCAGAAGACTTCTTATGGATTTGATATCCATTTTGCATATTCAAATCGCCAGCCTTCTCTATGCCTGAATCTGTGTTAGGCTCATCCCTGGCATTGCTACCAAACCTATTTATATTTGCTTGCTCTGAATTGCTTGATAGTAGGCCATTCTCATATTTAGGCTTCTCGAGAAGGATAGTCCACCTTAGAAGAAACTTTTGGGTAGAACTGAAGCCACTCTGCATCAAACCTTTAGACGGCTGGTAGTATCTTGCATTCCCAACTCGGATTAAACTCCAAGCTAGGGAATGAATGGGCCCACTTGTATCACTTCCTTGGGGTAACTGAATTGTGGGAAGAAGCTTGTCACAATCCATGGAACGGTTAAAAGTGACATTTGCGGTTTCAAAATCAAAAGGATCTGGCCGCAGGAGTCTTGAACGACCACATGCACATGCATGGAGGAAGTCATACCCACTGGAATGTATCTTAATATCATCACTTGAACATAAACCACCAGTTTCTACATCATGCCTTTGGTGCATGCATGGTTTTCCTGTGAGGCTAACAGCATCACATAGTTGCCTGCCAGAAGTCCAGATGAATGTGCATTCCTCTTCCAGTTTCTGCAAGTATAACTGCACAGCAGGTCCCTTAACCATTGAATTGAAAGCATGCAGAGCCCTCTCCAAATGGGCCTTATGCTGAGAAGTTGGGTAGCACGAAGGCAACTCATTTAAATATGTCTCCTTAGCTACTGGAAGGGCCTTTTGGCACCATAGAGTAGAAAACCTAGTATTTATCCCTCTACCACTCGCCAAATTAGACATTGCAATTTCAAGTGGATCTGAAACTTTTGAAGCATTACCTTCAAGAGGTGGTGAAACAGAATTTCTTTGTCTCCTCTTACTAATTTCAGTCTCATCTGCAATGGCATATTTTGCTGACAGGATTGCTTGCAGAATATGCTGACTAGAAGATAACCATTTCTCCAAATGTGGAAGTTCAGGAGAAGTAAATGTCTTTCCAGAAGCAGCGGAAGCAGCTGCTGCTGCAGCAGCAACAGCAACCATGCCAACACCAGAAGCTGGACCACTATTAGTATTCGAAACCACACCCCCTCTTCCTCTTAATATATCAGTCTGCCTGCAGATGAACTCCTTGATAGAAAGTAAGTCTTCTCTATTTGCGCTCTGGCTATGACTTTCAAATAGAAGAGAATCTGAGGTTGCTTTTCCATTCAGAACATCTTCCACAAGGCCAGTGGCAAATTCAAGGGATTCACCTCTCTTATTAGAGGTTATATCTAAAAGTGCAACAGCCTTTGATGCATCCAGGGAAAACAGCATTGCAGAATTTGACACACCCCCGCTTCTTGAACCTGTATGACCAGTTTCAGAACCTGACAGTGTCCGGCATTTCTTAATGGAGAATCGGATCTGTGCCTCCAGAGAAGACTGCAATTTCTTCCTAAACCCACCTTCAGATTTACTCATAGGGCGTGCAAGCACAACCACAGAACCAGAAACTTTCGGAGCCAAGCTTGGTCGAGCCGAGGCACCAACACTTGATGATTGATTCGCTGAGGAAATATCACCTGGCTCCTCAACACTAGAACTAGGATAATCATCAGCAAAATCATCAAGAAAAACAAAAAGTGTAACCGGAGTACACTGCCCGGGTAATAAAGAGGTATATGAACCTAAACCTGACATCAGAGTAATTGCTGAATTATTTCGGTTGAAAATGCCACGGCTTTTGACAGGCGAAGGATTGTCAGATGATCTTCCTGATGTAGCTCTACGTGATGGAGATGCAAAAGGTGAGCCAGATACAGAGGGTGACAGAGATTGTGACTTAACAAATGGAGCCATTGCTTGTTTAGCTGCTTGCAAGACGCGAAGTTTCTTCAGTATCTGGGTGTCAAAGCGTGGCCCTTCTTGGATAAATACTACAACATGGCAAACCTGCATAGCTAGGCATGGTTGAGTAGCATTCTACAATTAACAAGAGGAAGTATGATATATGAAATGGAAAGCCTCCAAAAGAAAACTCTATATAGTACACTCCACCTCCCAACCCCATACCCAGGAGCCCAATGGTGGCCCTCCCAATTTGCTCACAGACTAAAATCCTCAGCCTTATGGTTGGAGGTGAGGGTCTTTACCGGTAGGTATCCCTTCCTTGTCAAATAAGAATATGATTAGCACTAATAATAATAATATTTGGGAAAGACATTTGGGCACAGGTAAGAAGAAGAACTGGACAAGTTAGTAATAAGATATCATCTCAAATTGACCACTAAGCAACAATTTTTACATGCTCATCTTGATGCATGAGAAAGAAAAGATTCATCGAAATGATACAAAAATTCTTCTACACACAGTTCTTCCATACAACTGAAAATCCAAAACCTTGTGCAGTTACAACAAGCAACCTTTGTGGAGTAAAATAAGTGAGTTAGATAATCATTTGGGTTAACACTACAGACAGCTGTGACTCAAACAACTACATCAATCCAACTCATCCACTTAGCTTTATTGATCAAGTCTCTGTAGAGAAAATAAATTGTGTTTAAGCCTTCATGCAATGACAAACAGCCTCAGTCTTGTGCTTCTTATCATTTTTTATGGCTCAAGTGAATGAAAACAGGTCCAAGTGAAGTGGAATAGATATTGATAATTCATTCAACCGACCTCAACTAAATTGAGGTTGAGGACAGACGACACCTTACCATCATGCCCAGCCCAATGCGTGTCCATGTTTCTAATCCTGTTTTGTACTTTCAAATACTTCAGAAGCCTCATTAAACTAATGTCCACACAAATTTGTCAAAAATGTGAAGATAAAGTAAAGAAGGAGAAGAAGAAAACTTACAGAGAACATAAAGAGCATAGCTTGGAGATCGCCATATTCATAGTCTTCCAACAGTGAATCAAATCCCATCTTAGACTCCAAATTGCCTTCCATCAGAGGGCATCGAGTTGAAGAGAATTGCAAAAACAAAATCCCCTTTTCCTCATCATGATGGTAGCTTATATTCCTAAACTCAAACCAGCTCTTCATATCGTCGGTTACAGCAAAATCCGTCTTCTCATCCGGTTTATTAACAAAAATTGGCTTATCTAAACCCCCGGAACCGAACACATTAGAATCAATAATCCGGTTCATCAGGTAAGCAACGTCATCGTGGCGTTTTCCAATAAAACCAACCACAACGACACCGCTTTGAGGGTTTAATGGAGAGGGAGAGGTGGCTGGTGCTTCCGATGAGGTTGATGGAAGTGGGTGGGGAGAAGGAGCCGGAGCTTGGGCGTGGCTAGGAAGTACTGAGGGAGTTTGAGAATGAGAAGGTGGTATTGGAGGTCGAATTAGGACTCGCATGGACTGAGGATTTGGTTTTGAGGAGTTCATGGAAGCCGATAGCAGACAGAATCACCTGTGTACTTGGCCTATAAAATTAACAGTATCTCCATCAAACCTAAAATCGGCAACCAATGTCCTCTTGACTCTAAGCAGAAACGGCTCTATGCATCAGTCGACGGCGGTCGGAGTCGGCGGCCGGCGGTGAGAATATTTGTTGATGATTTCCGTCAATTCAATGGCGTTGAAACGTCGAAGACGAGAAAGTACGACGGGAAGCGAGTCGGAGCTAAAATTATGGACTGGGCTGAAGGCTACACAATTTAATAGTCCAAAAAAGAAGCCCATATCTAAAAAGTCTTTGAAATAGGCCCGATAAAAAGTTTGTGTTCGAAATAGGCCCAAAATTATTTTTTTTAGGAAAAATTACTAAAATACACTACTTTAATTTATTTAATTTCATTAATTCCCTACTGATGTATTAAATTACAAAAATCCCTTTTTTATCCCAAATGATACTAATAAAATTTTATACATTAAATTTCATGTCCAACACATAAAAAGATACTCAAATTCACAATTTAAATTAGATACTTAAATTTTTATATACTTATCAATAATTCATATAAATGTGATACTTAAATAACAGATGTATGACAGTATGATACACATATACTATTATTTGATACCTTAAAACTAAAATAAAGAATCATTCTATCATGATTACCAAAAAATGATACTTAATAAAATTAATTGAACATACTAACAAACATATTCAAAAATCATGATAAGATTAAAAAGATACTTAATACAATTCATCTTATACTAACATAAGCCCAAAAATGACTTCTTCTATCTGTATGTCACTAAAAGCCCAAAAAAGAAGAAAAAACAACATAAATAGACCATAAAATTCAAAATAGTTACATGTTCATATCTCAATCCAATGTAATTTAAGAATGGGCAACTTCCATATATAGCAAATACAAAATTTATATTTGTATGCTATAGCAAAGTTTGCATAATTGCGCTCCACAGCAAATATACATATGTATAATTCGCTGTACATATACAATTGAAACGAATAGTATAAAATGAGAAAGAGAGAAACTATATATAATTTGAATTTGTATAAAACGAGAAAGAGAGATGCAAAAGAGACTTGGACAGGAAAATATTTATATTGTATAATTATAAGTGTATATGACGATTATTAGTTTGTAAATTTTGATATTCATTCCAATTGTATGAGTATATAATTAAAATATGTATACAAATAAGAATCTTACTTGCCTTTAAGTTGTATAAGTATATGTTTTTTGATGGTGATTTTCAGTTGTATATGTATATGTTATTATATATATTTAAATATAAATATATATACGTACATATAACTATATCATTATATATTCCACGGTTTAAATATATGGAATTTAAATAAAATTTTGTGTTAGCTATTAATAGTATATGTATATGTTCTTTGTATTAGACTTTGTCAATTATATATGCATACATGTATATGTATATGTATAAGTGAAATTTATATATATGATTTTGTACTAGTGCAATATGTATATAATTAAAAATCTATCTTAGTGAAAATCATACTTAATTTATTTTTTTTAAAAAAATGATTTGAAGAGAGATTTTAGGAGAAATCAAAAGAAACTGGAAGAGAAAAATAGGAAAGATTTGTATAAAATTAAGAAATCTTCATTTTCTTAAAATATGGTGGGGCCTAACCAATTCTTTTTAAAAAAAAAAAACTGATTTGAGAAGAAATCGACAAAAATTAGGAGAGAAAAGATAGGGAATAAGTTTGTATAAAAATAAGTCTTCCGTTTTTAAAAATTAGCGGGCCACAATCAAATGGCAAAAATCAAGTAACATTTGCTGCGAACTAAAAATAAATGAAACAGTAGCTATAATATTTATTTTGATTTAAATGTTTGCTATTATATACAATTTTTCCTTTCACCCTTTCTCTTCAAAAGAAAATTACAACTCATAACCCCCAATAATTAAGGTTGATAATTTTTGCTAAACTGATACTAAATATATACTCTTATAGTATCATTAACTAATGAATAATTTATGGACAAAAAACATCAATTTCGTTATACGATATTGATAGTATCAATTAAGCGAAATTAGTTAGAATATATAGTGTAATTATTTAATGGTGTATGAATATAAAAGGGTATACATTTGCAATTATTTTATGGAGTATTTGCTAAGTTTCCCTAAGAAACTTTGGTAAACACTCTGCAGTTGCACTAAAAGGACCAAAAAAAAAACGAGACCCAAAAAGAGACTTTGGTAAAGTCTGCAGTTGCACTAAAGGCCCAAAATAAAACCTAAAGACCCAAAAAGAAACTCAGGAAAGCAGTTGCACCCAAAGCCCAAAAAAGAAAAAAAACTCAACAAACACCAAACCTGAAATCCTAGACTGACACGTAGAGTTGTCAAAAAAGGTCAGCCCAACTTCACCCGGCCTAAGCTTTGCGAGTCAAAAAATTTGAAGGGCTAGGGTGGGCGAGCTCTTTACTTAGAAGGACCTGAATCAACTCAATCCAATCCTAAAAAGGCCGTGGGCTAGCCCCTTTCTGTTATTTTTTTTCATCTCAAACTTGAATATCTATGACACCAAGAATGAAAGGAATTTCAAATTAAATACAGCATATAATATTGTTTTTTCAATAACACTAGCAAAAGTCTAGTGTGATTTGCATGTATCTAAGATACTAAATACGCGAGATAGGTGTATTTGATGTGATACATCTCACATACGAGAACGAAATAAGAAAGTGCGTGTGAGATGGGAAGGAGCTGAGGGCGCGGAATTTGTCAATGTATTCTAGATACATCTGAATCCACTTGGATAGAGTATATATAAAACAGATTACACATAATATTTAGTCCATGTATCTCGAGATACATTTCTCTAGACACCAAAACGTGATAAGATTCATACTATTACAACATAGAGTTCATTTAAGTAATTAGCTCATAGTTCATACAAATACTGAAGTATCTAGAAGTTGTCTAAAAATAAATAACTTCAACACATGTACCGACCTCAATCCGCCCTGATCAAGCCTTAACGATCAAAGGCTTATATGGGTCAGAATTATAAGCTCTAGTTTTAAAGGGCTTGAAAAATTATTAACTCGCTCCACTTTGCTTGCCATCCCTAACCGCCAAAGGATAATGACATGGTATACGTTGGTTGCCTCGTCAATTCTTATTATTTTTCGATTGATTGATTGGTTTCGTTTCTCAATTTAATTTCACTGACTAGCTATTCCAAAAAAGGAGAACAGAATATTTATTAACTTTACACAAATATTTGTGGAGAGGACTATTTCCTCATGTGTTGGATATAAAGTATGAATATTGGGCTTATTTTGTAGGGTATATGCTGTTTTTATTTCGTGATGGAAAAAAAATGCTCGATATCTCAAAAAATAATTACGTTTCTTTTAATTTTGTAGAGCTTCCATATTAAGCAAGTTAGGTGCCTCTATCTTTGAAAGCCTGAATTGTATTAAATTGTGTTCGATATGAAATAAAATATTTGAAAGTTATTTTATTATTAAATAACATCATACTAAAAGAAAAAATTCGTTAATGATGTCTATATATAAGTTTATAAATTAAACTCAAAGGACAAAATGTGGAATTGGTGAACGATATAATGTATATTTAGCTAGACCAAGCCACTTATATAATCTATCATTATTCTAATTTGAGAATTAATACTACTATGTTAAGTGTTAATAATATTGACAATGTAGTCAAAAGTTAGTAGATTTATTATATTTGGTTTAGGTGGACTTTGTTGTGATAATTATCATAACAAACATATTTTAGAACTCGGGACTTATTAACAGAAACAAAAAGAATAACAAAACAACTAATTGATGAACCTTTTTCTGCATTATTATATTTGATTTTAGGTGAACTATGTGAAACGAGTTTAAATTTTATGCAATGAATGAGTACAAACTTTTATATGTTATATTAAGCTAATCTATAATAACAACAAACTCTTCATTGTAAAATCTGATATGATAAAATAAAATATATATAAAAAATGTATACTATTAGAATATACAACTTAAATTCTCATGAAACAAGTCTCACATATGTACATGGAAAATAATATATCCTTTGTAAATAAATAGAGTTATATATAAGAAAAGAGTGTAGAGGTTGTCATTTTATATTCTTGATTGCAACTTGTAACAGAAAACCAACATGTCGTTTTGAGTAGCTCAAAAGTTTTGCAACTTCAAAAGGGGAAAAACAAATAAAATAAAGAAAATGAAAATAAAAATACCAAGTCTTTATATACTAAAAATTAGAAGTACTCTTGAAGACTATGATTATTACGCCTTTATTAACTTTTGAAGAAATGAAAGGTTGCTACCTTATAGGCCTCCAATAAATCAAAACATGCTTTGCTATCCCTATTTTCCTATTAATCTAGCAAGTTGCCTTCACTAGTGTGCTTCAATTGAAGCTCAAACTTCACATTGTCAAGTTAATGAACATTAACTCTCGTAAATTGTACTAAAACAAGAATTCTGATTTTATAGTAATTTTTTTATAAGAGATCTGAAATAGTTATTTTCTTCTATTTAATTTGTAAGTGGTCATAAGAGATCATTTCTTCTATTACTGACAATTTTTTCAAGGAAAAATACATAAGTACCCCTCAACCTATGCTCGAAATCTCAGAGACACACTTATACCAAATTAAGGTCCTATTACCCCCTGAACTTATTTTATAAGTAATTTTCTACCCCCTTTAGACCTACGTGACACTAGTTTGAAAGAAAAAGTCAACCAGTGTTGGGCCTACAAGATAGTGCCACATAAATCGAAAAGGGGTAAAAAATTATTAATAAAATAAGTTCAAGAGAATAATAAAACCTTATAGTATAAGTGTATTTCTGATATTTTGGACATAAATTGAGAAGATACTTGTACATTATCCCATTTTTTAAATGAATAATACATCACATTCTCGATCTATCTATTATTAATAAATTCCAAATATATTTAAACAATAGCATTAGGGAGAGTTACCTCCTTTCCACTCCACTCATGCCTACATTTTTTATTTAAAAAAATGTTATAGAAAATAATATTACGTGCTTGACATAACCAACCTAGCTAGCTAAGCTATTAGTACATTAATTTGTTACGCCAAGAATCCGCCGTCAGCAAATTTTGCTGACTTTCGGCTGCCCATTTTTAGAACTCTCCTTTACTTTTTTGTTCCTCTTTCTTTACTCTCTCTCTTCTTTCTTTTACAAGTCACTTGTTCTTTGGCCAATTATGGGAAGTCCATATAGTAAAAAAAAAATGGAGAATATTTATCTACGTAGCAAATATATGATATGTATTTATTTAAATGAGTAAAAAAAAATTAAAAAATTAGGATATATTGAGTTTTATTTGCTTTATTTTCTTGTATTGCTTTGAGGTGTATATGTTTGCTTCGAGGTATATCAATTTTGATTTGTATATGTTATTTTTGTAGTAAACGGATATATACAACTGATACAAAGTGAAATGATATAGTCATACAAAACGGATTGTTACATTTGTATTGTGAACTTTTCTCAAGTAAATTATATTATATATATTATTATGTTCCATAATTACCTAAATTACTGTCATAATTGATAATTAAAACTCAAAGAATGCTATGTTTTAAATTTCCCCAAAAAAAGATTTCCACAATGGGCAAATAAAACGATACCAAAATGAATTGAGTGGATCAAATATACAAAGAAAGATTAAGCTTTTTCCCCAAATTATGTCAACTAATTTATGGGCCCTAACTGATTAAAGTGAGAAACTCCGGAAAGTGATATTAACTTTATAATATTATGATGGTCATTTCAAGTATATAAATAAGAAAAAACGGATAATTGTACTTTTGACTGTTCAGTTGTTGATAAATTTTATTTTCCTCCTCTTAATATTTAGTTTTTGAAGTAAATAGGGGATAATTTTGGCTTTAATCTTCGAGATGTTCAATCAAGCACTTTAAACTTTCGTCATTTTATATAAACATAACCCTTAACTTGACGTTAACTGACAACTATGATCATTAACTTTGGGTTTGGACAAGTAAGCACTTAAACTTGTATAAAATTAAAAAAATAAACACATCTGTCCTACAAAAAAATTGTATCCTACATCGCATCCTACTTGTATTATATTATTTAGGACATGTGCGTCTACTTGTTCAATTTCACACGAATTTAACTGGCTACTTGTGCACACTAAAATCGCGCATAGTTATATATTGAAACCAAATTAAAGTCATATTTATATTTATATATTATGCTAAACTTTCAATATTTGGAGTGATGCACTTTTCATCCATATGCTTGTCGACTCTTGCTAAATATTTTAGGGTGATATAGTTTCAAAAACAATTTAATTCACATTATATATTTTCTACACATAAATGGATTAAAAATATATTTTTAATTTATTGAAGGACAAATGTGTCATATTAGTCAAATATGATGGCAAGAATTAAAATTAAAATTTATTGATATTTCAAGGACTAGAACTTCAATTTTTCCTTTAAAGAGAAAAAATGATCAAATAAGATTTACACCTTATAGAGCTGACTTTTAATTTATGTAATTACGTTATTCAAAGTAATAAATATTAAAATAACAACGGTAGAAATGGCATGGGAATAAATAAAATAGAAAACACAGCTATCACTGATAGAAAGAATCATATTTTTGGATATATAAAATATGTTTGGAGGATCTGCTAAGCACATTCTTTCATTTGTATTTTGACTTTTGACATTTTCTTAGGGATATTTCCTGTCCCCCCTTTTTTTTTTTTAAAAAAAAAAACAACATAAAATCCTTAAAAAGATTTATTCTAGCTGCATTCTAAAGTAATTAATTTTCAACATTAAATAAAGAAAATTACATACATTTGATTCTCTTGAAGTATATATACAAATAATAATAATAATAATAATAATAATAATAATAATAATAATAATGAGATGTTAATTTCAATTGAAGCATAATAGATTAGGGATGATAGGGTAATTCAGAAGTCATTTGATCATGAGAATTATTCACTTTTTTTTTCTAATCAGTATTTGGTTAAAAAAACATTTAAATTTAATTAGCAGTATGGCCAACCACTTACTTATAATAGTATAATTATTTTATTACTTAAACTTCCACCATATTAATAAGAGTTCGAATTTTAATTGTTTCCCTTTCCTCTTTCTCATATGTTTTTTTTTAAAAAAAAGAACATTATAAATTACTACTTTAGCTTGATTAAAACCACCTCAACAACATGAAAATTCATTCTAACCCACTAATTGCTTCTTTGTTCCGTCTCACCAATTATATTTTCAACCTCTTTTAGATAAATTGTCCCTACTTTGTGAAGTCGACTTCAAATTTTTTCATAGCAACGTTTTCATACAAATTACTATTATTTAAATTTGAAATAATATTTCCATTCACTACAGTATATACAGTTATAATTATAGTTGTCTAGTTTTTTCTTAAAACATAATTGTCACGGATTATACTACAAATTAAACTTCGAAATAATATATTTCCAATGTATGTAAACATAATTTATAGTATGATACACCGATCGATCTCGTAATCCCCTCTATATTTCACCTTGTCAGTTCCCGATTTACATTCGAAATACGCCAGGATTGAAAATGACATAGCGATCCTGGAATATTAGATCAAATTAAAAAAAAAAACACTAAATTAGGCAATCTACCAAACAGATATAGATGATTAATTGTGAGCAAACTGTGAACATGCATGCCAGCCACTAGGAGTGAGTGAGTACTCATCAATCCATACTCACGAGCTTAAAATTTGTGTCCATATATATATAAAAAATGAATATGAAGGAAAAGTACCTGTATGGTCTACAGTTCTCGATCTCATATTCATACACTAGTAATTCTACTACTTCAATTAATCCCACTTGACATGGTCACCACTCCACTAGTGTCCCTACAACTCCTTATTCTTGCTTTACATATATCTCTATTTCTATATGTTAGACAACAGAAGTGATAGAGACATGGACATGTGGATCTCTAAAGGTTTTATTAGTCATCACTCCATCAACACATTTATTTTCCTTCTACTTTTATTCAACTAATTAGCTACAAATAATTAAAATACTTATAAATGTCTCAAAGACTCGAGGATCTGTCATAAACAACATTTCTATCTTAGAACTTAGGGGTAAGATTAAGTACACAAGAACGACCACCCTTCCCAGAGGTTCAGTTTTTTGTAGAAAGTACACTGAATATATTGTTATTATCATTATTATCTGATCAAGTATCAAATATTGAATAAGAAATTTAATTTTAAAAAAATAAATACTAATTGTTCAATTTAGTACAGCTTGAATTTGTCATGCTTGAGTGGCCTAATAGTGGAGGACCACATTTTAAGTTTTAAAGTGAAAGGGGGAGAGTGGGTAAAGCAAGCGCAAGCGAGAGAGCGGAAGGCGCGGAAATTCAATATTCTTAATTAATTTAAGTTGTACTCTATTATATACTTATTCTAACAATATAAAGAATTTTTATACGACCAATATAACTCTATTTTTCAAATTTAACTTATTAAGTTTGTGTTACTTGTTATTGTAAATCAACTTAATTAATACCTTGCTCGTGATGCATAAAAAAAATAAAAATACACACTATTAGTGCGTTCATAAAATTAAGGGGGGAAAAAATGAAGTGTTTGCTTGAAAGGCAATGGAATTTAGGTAGTTTGGGTTACTAGTTTATTAGTTGCATCTCTTCATCTACTACTACTACTTTCCTTTGAGTCTAAGAAGACTTATATGGAATAAGTGAGATGGAGTGTGCTTTTGACGTGCAATCCTCATTTGCTTTGATACTCGAATCTACCTTCCTGACTTTCGCTGGCAAATTAGTTAGTTAGCCATAAATCATAATAAATTAATTAACCATACCATATAAGAAATACTTTTCCCGTTTCAATATTTATATCTGACATGTTTAAGATCATAAGATTAAAAAATAAATATAAGTTGTGACATATTTTTAATTCAAAGATACGAGATTCGATGATTATTTTAAGTGAAAATAAGATAAACAAATTAAAACGAAAAGAACAGTATAATATATTAAAAAGGAGTGTAATGTGGAAACCAAACTTCAAGTTATCACCAACTTTCCTTCGTGATCTGTCTGTATTTTTACTTTTCTTTCTTCTTACTTCTCTTTATTTTGCTTTTTTCTTTTCTTTTCTTTTCAGTTATGAGTTATGACACTCCCTTTTTAATGCTTAATCAACTCATTCATTCACCTTATTAGTGCACTAAAGTATTACTACCACTTGAAATAATCTCCAAAGTATATACATTTCACCTCCATAAATATAATTTGGTAAACCTTTGTCTCCATACATGGCATTAACTCTAGTAAATTACATTCAATTAATGCTGTTGTGATATTTATAACCATACTTGCACCTAACTTTAACACCATAGAAAATCAATTAAAACTAAACTTTTTTTTTTCTTGTAAATTCAAGCAAAATTAGGAAATACAACACTTTAGTTGCTTATCATCCAACTATCTATCCTCGACAAAGAGATATCAGGTCCTGAATCATTTTATCTTTATTATCCTAATTTAATCGAAATCTTATAAAGATATCAAACATCGAATGAATACACGTAGGAGCATTTAGTAGTTAAAAGACACATTAGGCAAAATTGGTTGGCCAATAGACTTGAAAATTCATTCATTAATTTCATCCACTAGTTTAACACTTGGGTGGTATTTTGACTCTCCCAAACAATTTTCGTATCATTCACTACACACACAATATATATATATATATATATATATATATATATATATATATAACTAACTAAAGCACTTTGGCTATCTCACCACTCTTCTCTTTCTTTTTCATCCACTTCTCTCTTTGTCACTTGCTTCACTACTTCAACTCTTCTTCTCTAATGGAATTCTCCGAGGACTCAATCGATCGGACTTTGGTGTTCAAAGGTAAGCGCAGTAAGCGGCCACGGCAGTTCATGGCGGTGGCGATGGTTACTTCCACGTCATCAACCGCTGCCGCTGACGGCGGCGCTGGTGGTGGTGGAAGTGGCGGTGATGGAGGTGAGGATGTTTATAATTACTCATCATCGATGCAGTATTCATCATCAACTACTTCAACTACTCAAATTTCGACGACGAGCAGTACAGAGGAAGATGAGGATATGGCGAATTGCTTAATTCTATTAGCACAAAGTGGCCGATGCCAGAAATTACAAGTGGAAAGTACTGAACGTAAGATGGTGAAAATCAGTAGCCGGAAATTTACAGAAATGGCTACAACAACACCCGGAAAAGCAGGGTTCTATGTCTACGAGTGTAAAACTTGTAACAGAACGTTTCCATCTTTTCAAGCACTTGGTGGGCATAGAACAAGTCACAAAAAAATCAAAACCGAAGAGAAAAAATCTACTGCTGATTCTGTTTCACCTTCAATCGATCATCATCATCAACAACAACAACAACAAGAGGAGAAAATCAATCGGATTGTAACCGCTCCTACTCAAATAGTCAACAAAGGTAATTCGAACTTACATAGCAATTTGATCAACAAGCAGCCAAAAATTCACGAGTGTTCAATTTGTGGGGCGGAATTCTCATCGGGTCAAGCTTTGGGTGGTCACATGAGAAGACATAGACCACCAACAATTACAGCAACAAACACTAAAATCACTGTTGATGAAACAAGTAACAACACTTCAGATAATTTATCACACGATGATGATCAGAATTCGAAAAAGCCAAAACTCTTCTTATCGCTTGATCTGAACCTGCCGGCGTCACCGGAAGATGATCATCACCGAGATGATAATAATAATTTTGAATTTTCAGCTAACCAGCAAAGTCTCCTCTTCTCCGCTGCAGCTTTGGTGGATTGCCATTACTAATTGAACCGAAGTCATCAGTTTTACTTTTTTTTTCTTCTTCTTCTTAATTTTGTCATTACTATAATTTTTAGAATCATTGTTATTGCTATTTATAATTGTCATTACTATATATTCTTCATAAATTTTATTGTAGATTGTGTATATACATATCCTTTTCTGGAGAACAAGTTGGTTTCACCAATGTTGATCATATATTTTATTTTATTTTTTACTACTACGAGTACTTTTTAAGTGTTAGTGTTCACGGTTGCTTTTCATTCACGAAAAGAGGATGGGGCATCTTTACAAAAAAAATATATGCTCGATATAATTTTACGAGTAGAGTTCGAAGAAGGTGTATAATATACTTATAAACTTTAGTTTTATCTTTATCGGACAGACAAATTGTTTTCTGAGGATATTGATAATTCGAAGGGCATCTTTAAATATACAGTTACGAATATATAAACACAAAGAAGGATTTTTCATATCTTTAAATTTTTTCTTTTGTTATTTCTTGAGTGGAGAGCGGTGTGTTACACATTGACACTCCACAAACAGAAAAAGGAAAAAAACGAGGGGTATAGATCGAGTAGGGAGAGGGCTTCAATAACATTTATAATATAATCAAAATAAATTTTGAATAGATGAGATATATAATTATGGAACGTATATATTAGTTAAATTTAATGATTTTTTACTTGTTAATTAGTATTTTATATTGAAAATATTGAGTTTAGTTATACGTATACGAATATGGCTAACCAAAAGTTTGTGGATCAGGTTCTTTTCATGTTTTTTTTTTTGGGGGTGATTACTACTAGATGAAAACAGCTACTCCTTGTGTTGTTTCTATTTCAATAAAATTTATTTATTAAAATAAAAATGGATAGGATGGGTAACTGCCAATACCATGTGAATGCCACCTGTATCTATATTTTTTTGTCTTTGTTTTTTTCATCTAGCTAAGAACCTACTTAAGTCACTTAATATATTTGTTTCTTCTTCAAATACTATGATATGATCTGTCCCTAATTTTTTTGTATTAAATTTGGTGTCAAAATTAATGCTCACGGATTATTAATTTTTGTCGTAATGTTTAATATCTTTCCTTTTAATCTTTTTATTTTGAGATAATCATGATTTCGTCGGTGTCTAATCACAAATTATAAGAGACATAATGTCATTCAGTGTATTAGGGAATAGATGTAGCAGCTCTCAGCCAACCCATCACACCTAATTTTTAATCTAATTGTCCCTTACTTTTCAAGCTTCTTAACAACTATAATTAAGTCATCTACACTCATACTCATCTGTGTGATCTATAGATCAAGAATTTGAATCGTGAAAATCATCTTTAATATTTTATTTACATTACGTCTTTTGAAATGATTTGTACATCAAACTATCGATTTTGTAATTACTACAAATAATGTTACTAGTGCAATGAGATGAAACATTACAAATCACACGTCACGAGCAGTTGGGTATAAGGTCTATAATTTACACCACATCTAATAATTGTGATTTCTTAAGTTTGTGTTTTTATAGATCAAAATTCTTCAAAGTGTTGTTTAGGTAATTAGGGCACCAGTAATACATACGATGAGCAATTAAGAAAAATACCATAGTTGTGATTTTTAATACATATCGAAACTTATTCAATCTAGCAAAAAGAGTTCCAATCTTTTCTACTTCAAGTATCATTGTTCATGACGTGTTGACATGTGATATTCTTAATAATGTACAACATTATATAGACGAATATTTTTTTGTTATATTTGAGTAAAATATAAGTTCAAAACACAAAAAATACAAGAGTACTACAAATCTAGCAAGTGAATACATATAAAGTCACCTAGATAACCTATAATTATACATTTTAAAAATTAGGGAAACTTTTTGGTAATTAAAGATGTTTGTTATGTGCACGTTTTGGTAATTATTGGTAATTAAGCTATGCATGTGGATACATTATATCGGTACCTTGTTAAAGACATAATGTCCAAATACAATGTGTGTCTATGTGGGGAAGAGAAAATTAAAGCTTCCTGTAGATTTGCACATGTAGTGGGGGGACTATTTATTCAATATTATAACTTCTAATTTTATTTTTTTTTGGTATTAATTACAATTATTATCAAACATTTTTAGTTATATATATATAGTGACAATTCAAAAGTGTTACATAAAAGTCAAATTATATCCCACTCTTTAGAATCGATGGTAATTTGTAAGAACTTAAGTTAGTTAAACCTATTACCATTGTGATACATTGTGTAAATTTTATAGAAATTTTTGTTTACCGTCAAAATATAAATAAATAAAAGAATAAAATGATATAATTTAATATGGATCAAAATATAAATAAATAATAAAATAAAATAATATAATTTATACGTAAAATAGTAAAGAAATAACATAACAATATATCTTTAATAAATATATTGCGACAATCTCATTTGAATATAAAAAATTCTCCATAAAAAATACGTAAATCTAAATGAGTGCAAAAGACAGTGCTACAATTATCTGTTTGAAAAATTAATTTACAGATTGGGAAGTCCGTCAAGTTGTCAACGTGTCTTAATAACCTGTCCATAGTTAAAGGTTAGAGTGACGGCGTACGACGATGCACGTTGCAAATTTTTAAAAAAAAATGCATTTTATGATTAATATACGTATCAAAATATATTAATTTACTATAGTTATATGGTAAAATAAAGTTCAAAAAATGTACCAGTAGTATTCCTTTAGGCTTAATTCTTTTTTTCCGAAACAGAAATTCTTTTATTATTATATCAACAGAATATATATAGTTTAAATATATTTTTTATATTTTGAATGATTTAACTTGAAAAATACTTCTCCCATGAAATTTCCTTCGATAAAAAGATAAAATATCTAGTTAACCTATCCGCTTAATTAATGTGATTTCTTTTCTCTTCCAGATTTAAATAATTTAAATTTTAATCATATTAAAAATGTATCTTTATCAACAAGAATTTGTTATTTCAAATATATTTTTATAAGTTTGATTTTTGAATAAAAAATATAAAATTGATTTAAATACTGATCCAGTTTTTAAATATGCATAAATTCATAATAGTTAAATGATAGTAAATTTTATGTACAAATATATTGATATATGTTAACCTCTTATAAATACTGACCGCAAATAAGTTTATCATTTAAGCCTATATTTTAGTCCTCTGTTTTAAAATAGTAGTCTTGTTTTAGAGTTCTAAGAAGGAATTGCTCTTAATTTTCACAAAATTATCTTATTTCTTTTTTTTTTTAATACAAAGTTTCATGTCATTTAATAAAGAGTAACTTTCACATGTAGCAAATATAAAAATATTGTTTGTATGTTATAGTTATAGTTGGCATAATTGCGCTTCATAACAGATTTTATACTTGGAGCTTTTAATTTGTATAATTCGCTACAAACAACCAATTTTGTACAAATTGTTCAGTTTTGTAAAGATTCATTTATACATTGTAATTCGTATAATAATATTTATATTTGTATAATTATAAGTATATAGAAAAAAATGTATGTATTACATACAATTTTTTCTCTCGCTTTATAAAATCATAAATGCATTTTATACATTTTATATCGAAATATATAAAATGACTCATTGTATATCAAAAATGACTAATTGTATACCAAATCAGATTGAAAAAAAATATTTGTTACGATTAAAATAAGCTACGCCATGACTATAACATTTGATAATAATTTATTATTTTACACCTTTTTCCTTAAATAATCACTTCATTCTTCTAAGTCATTTAATCAGAGTAAATCAATAAAGACAAAATTAAAATTAAAAATAAGTAAAAATTTAAGTAGTAGCATCAAAATTAAAAACACCACTTATTGTGATGATCAAAGCATTAAGCAAGTGACAGTGAAGCAACATAGAATTTGTGGTTAAATTGAGTTCATACTTCAAGTGGGCAGCTCACCAGAATATATACATCCTTCCAGGTGGCTTGCTTCTCAATTCGACACCTCTTTTTTAATTCTAAAAAACTCAAGTCCAACTGTTTTTTTCTATTTGTATTTTCTATACAATTAGGAAGGTAGTTCAATAACCTAAATATTTGGGTGCCAAACAAAGAGGTAGAAGTTTTGATACGAGTTATATAGGTATATTAATATTAATTTTAATGTTATATATATATATATGTTAATAATTAAATGTATTGTAGATTTAGTACACTTAAATAGTATACAACATTAAAAATAGTTGAATTAGATAAGAGAGGGGTAGAGATGCAGGTTGTTTTGATGTAATCCCAAATTATGCCATTTGCCTGCCATTATACCAGCAATACATTATCACAATGTCCTCTTTATGTATATTATAAGTTTTTGGTGAAAATTTCTATCTTTGATATTTATTTGAACTGAGAAATTGTAAATTATACGTAGATATATATATATATATATGGATTTTACCTTGTAATAATGACTTAGTAATTTTGATTGGTAATTTTTACTTTATAATACAACTAATACTTACGTAATTATGAAAAAAGTGTTTCTTATAACATTCTTGTTAAAGAATGACAAAAAGTTTACATCGTTAATGAGATGGTGGACTCCTTATAAGGCTTGGACAATTTTCCTCTATTTGAATTAGCTTTTGGAGTGTGAATTAGGCCTAATACCTAATTTCACATGGTATCAGAGCAGGGTCCATCTCACTCAATGTTGGGACCGTAAAAATCAAAATTGCCCACGCAGCAGAAGGTAAGCACTGTGCGTGAGGTGGAGTGTTAAAGAATGACAAAAAATCTACATCGGTGGTAAATAAGATGGGTGGACTCCTTATAAGACTTGAAAAATCCTCCTCTCTTTGAACTAGCTTTTGGGGTGTGAGTTAGGTCTACGACCTAATTTCACAATTCTGAACATTATTTCCCACCTAATTAGACTCCTCAATAATTTCAAAGCTACCTGATCAACTAAGAATCGAACTTCAAAAACTCCAGAGTAGTGCAAACAATTAATTAGTGGATCAATACCTGTAATTAATTAAGTACTAAAATTAGAAATAATTATTTGGTGAGTCATTAATTAAGTAGTCTTTGTTAACTTCTTTTTTTTTGGTTTCATATAACCACCGGTTCATGTTCTATGGCTGTTGAGAATATAATGCCCACAATCCATCCACATACAAATAAAACAACTATACCTACTACTTTGAAGTTTGAACTAATCTCACTTATGGTGATATGAATAAACTAACACACGTTTATTTACAAGACAAAAATGCAAGTTCTCTAAGTCAAAATCATCATATCAAGGATTAAATTGTACTAATTTATTAGTAATTGATGTTTAACTGCTTTTTCACCCAACCAACATAAATAATAAGTACTACCATATTCAAAATAGTCACGTAAGTGAAGTCTGAGGAGAGTACAATATATACATATCTTATTTTTATCTCGTGAAGATAGATAGACTTATTCTGAAAAACAAGATCATATATGAGCAATAAATGATCAAAACAGTTAAAGTAAAAAGGAACAAGACAGTAAATAAGACGATTTTCAACCTATTTCGGACAGTGAGACTTGATCAAGTAATTGAATACCTCCATCATCATTCAATAAGTTTAATAATTCGTGTTACAACGAAAACAAGTGAAAATACTATTGATCCAATTTTGTTTTTATTTTTTAAAGAATCCAATCATATCAGTTAAAGGACTAGGTGACCTTACTATAAATCAACTCAAGTCAAATATGTCACTATTTTATTTAATTTTTAGATAATTCTTAGCTATGATCTTTAGTTCCTTTACATTTAATTAAATCAAACAGTAAAAACCAAGTTCAGTAAATAATACTAGTTACATTGAGTATAGTGTAAAAAAAAAAAGAATAGAGAAACTTAAAAAAGAAATAAATAGGGTAATTAGAGGTAAAGACCTTAGAATAAAAGTTTTTGTTTGATGTTTATCAAATATTTCAAATATCATATAATTTAGTGTTTTAAAAGAAATGGAGAAAATAAATAAATTCTTCATGAAAAAGATGTCTATTCATAATTGAAAAACACACAAACAACCACTTAAAATTACAATTACAACTGACATTAACTGACCATATAACAAAGTAATTGTATTAGAGTCGAACCATCCGTTCTTAATTAAAGGTGAGTTCAAAGTTTGTGTTTGCCTTTTTTAAGAAGCATACTTATACAAGACCTTTTTCGCATAATAATTAAATTTTATTGTTTTATATTACGTATTTCAAACATCACTACAAAAAATAAAATAAAACAAAAAACTTATCTGATTTTTGGGTGGAGCCTCAATCTGATGTGTACATTTTTTTTTTAAAAAATTATGTCATCCTCCCTACATGACAAGAGGAAATTGAAAGGGTGAAGGAGAGGCTTTATGGATAAGAATTCCTTATCAAGTTTATTGAGGTTTGAGACCATGAATTTATCTAAAAAAAAACTTTGCACTTTATGGTATCGATTAGGACATTATATATGCTGACATGTTAAATAGTTGTATAGATTAAAAAAAAAAATGAGCACCTACTTATATGGAGACATATATATTGTAAAATAATATATAATGTATTGAAATTAATATTTCTTTTTTAATATAAGACAGTTCGATGCACAAAACATTTCGTGTTAAACAAGTTTTGAGAAAGTATCACATACATCTTAAGGGATATGATATAAGAAACATATTTTAATGTAAATAGTAATGATTAAACTCGTGATCTATAGATTAGACAGAGACAACTAAATAATTGTCTCTTGATTATAATTCAACTAAATTGTCTCATACTTATCCTAATTCCATTGATACTGAAATCTGAACAGAACTAGAAAAGAGTATAAATGGGCTTGACCCGACCTAACGATTTGAGAATTGAGATGGACAAGTTTGGGCTAAACAACGTCATCCCATTTGACTGTTAAGGCTATTCGGCCCATTTATCTGGATGGGTGGTTTATTTCATATTTTAAATCATGATGAGTAAATAGGATCAAATGACTTCTATTCGATCAAGGGGCAGAGATATATATGATTAAGATAAAAAATTGAGATCAAATGAGAATCTGAAAAGAAAAAATTTAAAAATCGCCTTAATTTTGAATATTTTTTAAAAACATAATAATTATCTTGATTTCTGATATAGATAATTAAGACGTATTATTTTTGAATCAAGAGTGTAAAGAGAAATATATAAATAGATGATAATATTCTAATCAATCCATTCAATATGTCCATATTTATTTTAATTAATATTAATAATTGTTATTGTTGTGAGTTGTGACAATTGCCTCGATGGAAAAATAAATCAAAATTGAAGAAAAAAGAAACTTATTTAAGGGCAACAACAACCAAAGAGAGATTGATTATTTTATTAATTGAAATAGAACTACCAAAGAAAAGCCAAATTATCGGATAATTATTCATAATTTTGTATGGACTAATCGAGTTATGAATTGTTAATCATAAATAGATGTTGTAAATTAAAATATAATTTGACTACGTTGGGGGTATTGGATCGAATTTGACAAAGGATGCATTAAAGCGTAGTTAAATGTTTCAAATTCATAAAGATTTCCATTCTAAGTGAGGAATAAATTGAAATAGCATTCGTTCACAGATTTTTTAACCAAAACAATTCAAATAAGCAGCAAATTCTATTTCCCGCCTACATAAAGAAAACCAAAATTTAAAATTCCCACTAAAATTATTCACACGGATCGCAGAAACTAAACAATCCGCGAAAACCATAACTAGCGAATCACAGATAGCCACGTGGATCCTAACAACATTCAACAGCTAATACTGAACGTCCGATCTCTCTTCATCTACGGCTTAGAACCTCGATCCGCGTCACATGTAATTGACCAATCAAATTACAGACCCCAAAACCTATATAAGACACACACCTCTCTAATCTAATTCATCACTCACACATTCTCTTAACTAAACCTAAAGCAAATTCTGTTCATCATCCAATTCTAAACAATGGCACCAAAGGCAGGAAAGAAGCCAGCTGAGAAGAAGCCAGTTGAGGAGAAGAAGGCTGAGGAAGTACCTGCTGAGAAAAAGCCAAAGGCCGGAAAGAAGCTACCTAAGGATGCCGGCGCCGACAAGAAGAAGAAGAAGTCAAAGAAGAGCGTTGAAACCTACAAGATCTATATCTTCAAGGTGCTCAAGCAGGTGCATCCCGATATCGGTATCTCCAGCAAGTCTATGGGTATCATGAACAGCTTTATTAATGACATTTTTGAGAAGCTTGCTCAGGAATCATCAAGATTGGCTAGGATCAACAAGAAGCCAACCATTACTTCTAGGGAAATTCAGACTGCTGTTAGACTTGTGCTGCCTGGTGAATTGGCAAAGCATGCCGTTTCTGAAGGAACTAAGGCAGTCACCAAGTTTACTAGCAATTAGAGTTTAAGTATTTGGGGATCTTTTGGGTTTTGGATCATTGTAAAGGGTTTTAGTTTTTGATGTTTGATTTGTAATTGGCCTTAGTATGATACATTTGAATGAATCAAAGCTTTTCCCAAATTAAATTCTCTATTCAATTCGTTTGATTTAGTTACTCTTTATTGGTATCTTGATTAAATTATGGTATTGGTTCCCTTTTGGAATTTGTGTAAACATAACATGATTTGTTCAATTAATTTAGGTTTAAATCTGACTATGTTAAGATATTTTTTGTTAAACATTATCATTACAAGGACAGAGTCGCTTGAGCACTTTCACCCTTTGGAAGAAACCACTGCATGTACAAGCTCTATTTGATGAACTAAGTATGTTGATTTATCATTTAATTGTTTTAACTTTTAGCTTTTTTTCCCTGCACCTCTTCCAGCTGTATAGGCAAACATGTCCTACTTGTTCAAATTACTGTGTAAAGCAGAGTTGTAAACTTCAGGACTGCTTGTTTGAGTAGGACGATTAATTTGGTCTTGCTATGTTATAAGCTTTTGTTTTTTGCAATCTTAATCTTGTTACAGCAGATAATCTATGCCTTAATATTGAAAAGTTGGGGACCTAGTAAACCTCCTCTACTATAAGAGTGATTGATAGGATTGGAATGGAGTTGATTGAATCTTGAAAGTCTTAGCCTCGGCTAGCAAAATTGGAAGTGTTAGTGTCCTCTTAAGAAGGAATATCCAATTTCTGGGGTTAGCTTTGATCACTACGAGAGAAGAGTGGACCACTAAAAGCAATTTCTATCCGCCTAAAATAGAGAGTTTGATTTCAAATTCAACGGTATAGTGACATATAAATCGGCTATTACGCAACTCAACCCTTTTTTTTCGACCCCTTTCAATTGTTGGATGCGCTAAAAACCTACTTCCCTCTTTGACTTGGTAAACCTGAGTGTTGTTATACTATAGGAGCTTTATGTCTCCAGCTTGTTGATCTAGTTAATTAAGTGATTTTTGAGGAAAATAATTTTTATGAAATACAACTTCTATCATAGTATGTACTCTCCTAGTGTTTCATATATATACTATGAGAAAGAAAATTTAAATGGTAAAATGTAAGTTCTAAATGGAAAAATAATATATATATACACACACCATTATGATTTATGAGCATATTTGATTGATATTTTATAATGAAGTGAAATAAATAAGTTTTAAGATCATTTTTCATGAAGCTAAAGAATGTCTTATTTTCTAATTCATGCACTGTTTAATTCTGTGGAGAAAAAAGATCTTTTGATTGTACTTACTCACTTTATTTTTACTCTTTGTGGTAACAATCTACAAAATATTAATAATATTATTCTAATTTTATGCTAATTTAAATAAAGAAAGTTTTACGTAATAAAAATTCTAAAAAATTACCTTTTTTTTTTTGGATATTTTAATAACTATAAATCAAAATATTATCTCTTATTTCTTAGGAATAATATTTCCTAAAGAGGAGTGCCTAAGTTAAATACTTCGATGATTTTCACTTGTTAATACATATAGTCCAAAAACTATGTCTTGTGTTAGATGAGAAAATCGAATCCCAAATTATAAAAGACAAAAAATTTACATGAGAAAAACTAACTAAATGGGACTCTACTTAAGCCTTTGTCAAAATCGGTCTTTAATCCCTCGTAAACTAATGAATGTAAATAAATAGGGTCCCTAGCTAAAATTGGTGGAAATACTTATATATCTATTTAGGTGTCACAATAAAATTTATACAATTTTTAATAATTTTTTTTTATAAAATGTAATTGAAGTATTTATTTCTTTTTATTTGAGCTTATTCATCTAAGTTTTTACTATATAATTTTAAAATAATTAATAATAAAATAAAATAAAACTATTATTTATCTTTATGAGTATGTGAAAGAGGACAACTAAGGAAAATATATATTTTGTAAAACAAAGGTGAATTAGGGCGTACTTTATTCTTTTTATCTTCTCACTTCGTAAAAAAACTAAAACAGAGAATATGGAACGTCCATTCTCCCCTTCATCAACGGCTCAAATTCACGATCCATGTAAACCGATATTAACCAATCAAACGACAGATCAAACCCTTATATAAATCTCACTTCCCTAAATTATCTACCTCATCACTCACGCATTCTCTTCATCAAAATTCCTTTTCTTCCTTCCGTTAAACTTGTCAACAATGGCACCAAAGACAGGAGGTAAAAAGCCAGCTGAGAAGAAACCAGTGGAGGAGAAGAAGGCCGAGGAAGTTCCAGCAGAGAAGAAGCCGAAAGCCGGAAAGAAGCTCCCTAAGGATGCCGCCGTCGACAAGAAGAAGAAGAAGGCAAAGAAGAGCATTGAAACCTACAAGATCTACATCTTCAAGGTGCTCAAGCAGGTTCATCCCGATATTGGTATTTCCAGCAAGTCTATGGGTATAATGAACAGTTTCATTAATGATATATTTGAAAAGCTTGCTCAGGAAGCATCTAGATTGGCTAGGATTAATAAGAAGCCTACGATTACTTCTAGGGAAATTCAGACTGCCGTAAGACTTGTTTTGCCTGGTGAATTGGCTAAGCATGCTGTGTCTGAAGGAACTAAGGCTGTTACTAAGTTTACTAGCAATTAGGGTTTGAATTTGGGGATTTTTTGTGATTTAGGTCAATGTAAAGTATGTTTGATTTTTATATGTAAGTGGCCTTAAAAATATGAATGCTAATGAATCTCTATTGAATTTCTGTGTTGACTTGATTTATAGAGTTGGTATTAACTTGAATTTATCAACTCCAGTACTAATAAATATTACAGTCAATCAAAATGATAACTGAAACTGGAATTGTAACACAATTCTTTTTAACCAATTGCTAATTTTGCCTAGATCCCTTATACAGTTCTCCAATTTTTTACTTGGGAACAATAATTCCGATTAAATTAGTATGCGTCACCAATTCCAGCCATTCAAATTAGTATGTTTAAGGATTATTTAGTTGTAGAACTTATGCGTTTCTTAATTTAAATATTTATGGAGTATTTCTCTATTTACAAGTGAAAAGAACTATCCCATAAAGGGAAGATAGAAAAAAAAAAACTCAGTATAATACAATGATCAGGGATAAATGTAGAAATAAGAGAAATCCCTATTCAATCTAATTTGAAGTATTAGTTGTTTGTATGGTTGTATTTATGTGTTACAAATTGAAATCCTCCATAGTCTTCCGCGGTTCATGGGACCGGATGAACGCTTCGATTTTCGCCTTCAACTCAGTGTTGGGAATCAACATGTCCGCAGTTAGATGAGACCGGCTAAATGGGTCTCTACTCTGACTAAGAAGGTGCCGCTGAATAACAGGCCGGTCCATTGTTTTCTTCGAAGAGGGAAGTATGACAGGATCCTTCATTAAAGTATATTGGATCGGGTCAATGAGTTCATCAGGAATGTCTCCAAGAGCAGCCTCAGCATCCATTGCTGCTGAAGCTGCAGTCTTGGCCTTTTCAGTAAGGTCGATGAACTCTTGTATAATACTCATATCTTCTTCACCAATTCTTCTAAGGACATCAACTGCAGCACTAAATATCTGATCACTGTACGATCGACCATCTCTTATAATTGCAGCTGGAAAGATGTTTTCCTTATCTCCTCTCGCCAAATGCACATATATTTTCACAATCTGTTTCAGCAACTCTTTTGGACGAAATTCATACTTTTCAGGGTCTTTCAAGCTAAGAGATTTTCTTTGTGGTCCGACCAGCTGTAGTAAGAAGTAATTCAACATGGTAGCAACTCTGTCCACCATCTCAGGAAGAAGAAAAGGAACAGTGATTTGTTCTGAAGTAAATGCTAACAGGCCCACATCTTGATTTGCCATCTTCATATCAGTTTGAATCATGTTCTCTTGTGAATGGAACAGATGGGTTCTCTCCTGCCTTTCTTGAGCTGTTTTTCTCTCCCATTCCTCTGTGTTAGACATTTCAGCTTCCAGCTCTTTTAGTTCAAGAATTTTACCAAGACTTTCATTGAGAAGATAGATGCTATCATTAATCAAGAAGTTTAAGAAATTCAAATAAACACCCTTCTCCTCCTCCTTGGCAAACTGCCTCCATGCATTCTGGTGATTTGGAACTTGCCAAAGATATTCAAGTAGTTCAGCAATGTTGTGGCGGATATTAAATTTATCATAGAACTGCGTGTGGGAACCTGTAAATTCAATGTCAACATAAAGCTTCAAAAGATTTTTCACAAGGTACTGCAGAGAGAGTTGATGCCCCTCAAACAAAGTAGACATTGCAGTAGAGCTGTCATCGCGGGGCATCCAACAGTTTAGGACTTCAACCATCTTTGCCCGAAGGTAAGGGTTTCTGATATATTCTGGACTTGCCATGAACAAGATAATGAAATTCATGAAGTCGTCCAGCAAGACACCATCAAAAGCTTCAGGAATCCGAGAAGCAAAAATTAGCAGCTCCATGGTATCTTCAACGAAGTGCTCAGGCATAGATGCAAACTCCACAGGGCAAGGGGAAGGTAAAGGCATCTTAAAACCACCAACAAGCCCTACCAGCCAAACAACCATCAACCTGTAGAAGGATAATGCACGCTGGATAAGTCCTACATCCCTCAGTATTTGGGCTTCATAGCATAATTCTTCCTGTGAATATGACTCAAGATCTTTTTCCAAGTGAGTTATTTCTTGCTGCAACTGTGAAGAGGGTGCTTGTTCTAGCATGGTTTTCATTGTAGACAAATCATCTTCGTATCTTGAAATGTCCTGAACAAGATGCTTAAAGTCTGAAAATGCTTTTAGGAGTCCCAGGTTGAGCACCCGTGCAGTCATGAAGAAGCATTCACATATGAAGGGGTATTTAGCTTTCTCACTACTTGATATTGGGTTGTTATATTGGCGGCTTGAAGGTCCACCACAGTCATTCCCAGAGCTTGTAACACTGCCATCTTTAGAGACATCAACTTTCCCAGGATTATTTTGATTTATCCATTCAGAGATTTCTTCTGATGATGCATGCAGAGCAGTCAACTCTCTCAGTTCCAGACGGTTGCTAGAGAACACATATCGGGGGTCAATCTTCTCTCGTTTTGTCAAATTGGCATCTAAGAAAGGTTCACAGAGCTTAAGCATAACCGCACTGAGATTTACAAACATGCCTGAACTAGCACAAGATAATGGATCAACCTGCAACTGTGCCCTTGACGAATTTTTGTTTATAACTGTTGCAAGATGTCCAAGGACATTTTCACGAGTGGTTGAATTTTTCAGAAGAGTCAACAGAACTTCTGTCAAGCCATCATACAAGTTATTCGTAAAAGTTGTGATCGTTGTGAAAGAAGAGGAGAGATCAGCAGGACGACATGTAGCCGATTTAGAGAAACACTGCTGACCGACATCCGGCTGACTCTCGAAGATTGTACGGTCAGGCAAAGCACTGACATGAAAGAAAGTTCCCAAAATGCTTGTCATCTCCATAACTCTTCCATTCATATACAAACTATCCGGAACCCACCAAGGATGATTCACCAAACACTTTGCACCTACTGGATACTTAACCAAAAACATTAAAGCTCTAAGAGGCTGCTGAAAATTACCCAAAACTGAAACATTTAGCACTGTCCCTCTCAAATCTTCATACAATTGCTTCAGTATTGGTTCCATATTATCACTATTCCCATCCTTAAATAACTTATCCAAAAACCCAGGTGGACTTGAAAATTCTCCACCACCATTGCTCCCACCATATTCATTCACAGAAGTTGAAAACTCGGAAAACAACAAAGGAAGCAACAGAGATACATTAGCTGGTGCCATATCCCAATTGGGAAACATATCAGGATACCCTAAATGTATCCTACAGTATGATACAACAAGTTTCTTTACTTGCTTAACCACCAATTCCATCTCAGACCTAACGTTCTTATCCTTCATCGGCACAATCTTCCTCCCCTCTTCATGTGCCCGACGGTAACAATTGACCAAATACTGAAACGGTGGTTCCGCCGCTACAAAATTACCGGAAAGTCGGTCGATTAAAACCCTCTCAATCAAATCCCTAGACAACTTTAACTCTTTACCCTCACCCAATAACTCCGCCGCCGCCATCTCTAGATACACAATGCGTGTATCGTTTACCGATGAATCAAGTAGAGATACAAGCAAGATTTTCCGAAGAATTATATCTTCGATCTCTGCCGGTGTCCTCTGTGGTTTACAAGTCATCATAATTTGAACAACTATAAATTAAACAAGATTTTTCTGGAAAATCAGCTGGATTAACAAACTAAAATTTAAAATAAATGCATAAACAAAAAATTAACAGATGAAAATTTGAGATAACATTGAAATTCGTTTCCTGCTTAAAATATTCAAGTTGTCTTCAATTGTTCTTTGTTTTTTTTTTTTTTCTGGTTCAGCAACCTTCCTATTTATAATAATGATAATAAGAGACCAAATTCAATAAGGACTAGAAAATCTATCTTATTTATAATAATTAATTAATAATAAGAAACCAAATTCAACAAGGATTAGAAAATTTATCCTATTTATAATAATAATAATAATAATAATAATAATAATAATAATAATAATAATAATTCAATAAGGATTAGAAAATCTATTTCTTAGGACAAGTAACTTTTAACAAAAGATTAATTAAATATAAAATTCTAAACAAATAAGGATTTCTATTCCAACATGAATTTTTTATTGAATTTTTAAGTTCTTCAAGAGTATAACAAATGAGAGAACATATCTTGTTCTTACTTTTTAGGATCCACACCCATGAGTTTGAGAAGAAAATATGTGTATTCTTTCATGCCCTTTATGTCTAATATCCAATCTGTATCATAATAATTTGTAATTGTCACTTGATAATACTGTAAGCTATGGTAAAACAGATTGAGAATTTCGATATAAAGAACATGACAGAAGACATGCCTTTCCTTCTAAAAACGATTGTATAGACTAATCTTCTCTAATTTGTACTCCCTTTGTCTTAATTATTCTTCTCTAATTAAAACGTTTAAGTTTTAATCGGAGAAATTTTTAAAAATTTTCGAAATTAAAATTTATAATTTATACATTAAGTAAAAAGTATTATAAGTCAATAATTATAAATACAAAATATTTAAAATATAAATGAGAAAATTACAGTAAAAAATAAATTTAATTGAATCTCAAAAAAAAAAAAATTTACATAAATTGAGACAACGAGGAGTATTCTTCTTCTTAAAGAGTTTAAATATTCAAAAGAATATTATGATACAGGCAATATATGTTGAGTTTGGGAATAGCTTTTTTATCCTTTTTAGAAAAAAAGTGCTTTTGTTTTGATTTTTAATTTAGAAGGTGTTCCTTAATTTGTTATGATGTTGATTAGAATGGCTAAAGTAAATTTACATTGATGAATGGTTTTACTCTCATAAATCTCGTTTCCTTTTGTTATAGAGTTTTGTTATTTTTTCATATATTTATTAACTTTTCACTATTTTTTCATTAGTGATTTATGAGATGTTTAGTAGGATTTTTTCATTAGTGATTTATGAGATGTTTAGTAGGATTTTACGTTCTTTAATCTAAAGAATATTTTCGGCATCACAGTTTGTCAAATGGTGTAATATACGTTAGTAAATGCTTTGCTTGAGGAAACTTTTCATTAGCTAATGTTGGCGATTGTTAACGATAATTTATTATGAGGTGGTGATTGATGATATTTATGATTTAAAATTGTGTCAATGAGTGGCGGGTAATGGTGGTTGCTTTAAGAATTGGTCTATTGGATTTGAAAGTCAAATAAATAAATTGAGTTAAAATTATATTAAAAGTAATTGTATTTATAGGGTTATTCAAATTCAAAAGTTATAAGTATGTTATTTACTAAAAATGACTATAGTTTATGTTTATATCTAGCTGTATTTTAATTTTAAAAAATATTTATACAATGATACATTTATAATTATAATGCACTAAATAACACTTGTATGTTGAAAAAATCTATCTCAATATTATAATTATACATATAATTTATAAAGGACATGTAGATGAAAATCGTATACAAATAAAATACATACGAATATAATTACCTAAAACTCAACTAGTCTTCTATTATATTATATTTTATACTTGTACTTGAATACAAACACACATGAATACAATAATATAACAATTAAATAGACTTTATTTCTATTATATTTGAAATCTATATTTGAATACAGATACAAATAAATTTAAACTCATAACTATCAATCGACTTTAATTTATATGTATTTGATACTTATATTTGAATACAAATATAGAGAAATACAATTATATAACTACTAATTTTCTTTCATTTATAATGTATATAGTACTTACATTTGAATATATAAATACAAGCGAATACATTTATTTATATATATACAAATACAAACATTTAAATTCATTTGTATTTAAATACATATACATAAATATATTTACATTTGAATACAAAATACAGATGAATAAGAATTCAGAACAAGAATAGTGTTTTGATTTAAAATATAAATGAATACGAATACAAAGCAAAAGATGATGCTTTATTTGGTCGGCCATTAGAGTAATACCTTTTGCTAGCCTCTTCTGTTTTTTCATGAGAGTAAGAAGTTTTGGAGTTCTGTTTGGTTAATTCTAATTGAAGTCGTAGAAATTATTGAATATGAACACAAAATTTTTTATCTCAAACCGAGTTCCGGTATTGTAATGGAGAAAATCTTCTCTCAAAACCCAATGAAAAATAGATGAAACATATAAATGTATACAAATATAATCTTCATAAAAATAAGGAAAAATGCAGTTAAAATATACTTAATTTTTTTCCCCACAATCATGCAAAAGGATAGTGAATCAGAATGATTTTTTTTTGATGATATATGAATATTTGAAATGGAAAACATTGAAAAAGATAAACATGGAAACCAACACCGTAAAACATGCCTTACATAATTGATTAGGCATGTACTAATTACTTTGCTATTTAATATTGTTAATATACATATAAAATTGGAAAGAAATGATTATTCGTGTAATTGATTAACTTTGCTATTTAATATTTAAGTATATCCATATAATATAAAATAAGTAAACTATAGCTATTTATTTTAAATATATATTGATGTTTGCTATATCTTGTAGTTTTTTCAAATTTAATTGGTTTAGTGTTTTTTTTTTGGGCTCTAATGGACTAAAAAATAGGTTGGGTCTTGATCCATCTAATTTGACCCATTTAATCTTAATAGTTTTAACATATTATTATTTAAGTTTTAAAATCAATTTCACTTTCAACTCAAGAATTTTTTTTTAAAAAAGAAGTTATAAATGGATGGATAAATAATAAAATATATATAATAGATAATAGTTCATACCTTCAAAATAAGAATATACCTTACATCAATACAAATAAAGAGAGTCTTAAAACGAGTTGAAATTTGAGATTAAATTGATTATAATCTTATGGTACCATTGATTATTGAGTAATTTCAAAACAAGAAATCTTAATAATATCAATACAATATATACATGAATAAATCGTCATTATAGCAATATAATATATGATACAGATTTAGTATTAGTTAAGCGAAAATTATCAACCTTAATGGTTTGCGATATAATTTAGTTTGACAGAATAAGTATTTCTGGAATTACTATGGATTGGGTAACATGTAATTATATATAATTTTATGGTTAATTTATGTAGTTTTTCCTAAAATCTTTCAACGGATTGACAGATTTTCTATATTTGGGTTTTTTTGATACTTGGGCCTACATTTTAGCCCAATTGGGATTGTCCCATGGGCCTAATGACTTGCAACTAGTTCTTGTTGGCTCAAGTGTAACGAGCAGAGAACGTACTTCAATATTTCTAGAGTTAGCTATTTCTTATACTCTTTAGAAATCTGAATTATTAAAACGATTTAATTATATATCAATTGAACTTTCTATATAATTTTTTTCGTAAGTTATAGTATTACTTTGTTCTGTTTCATTGATTTTGTTCACATTTTGATTAACTTAAACAATTTCATAAGTAAAACGTCATTGACAACTCTTTCTTAGCTTTACAAACCTTAGACTCCATTAATAAGTTCCCTTTCTACTAAATCCACCCTTTACATGAGTAATTTATTATGTTTAAAATCAACCTTGCGTTATTTGTTTTCTTAGTCATTTTTTTCAAAGAATGTGACGTGGGATACAGAGTATACTGAAAGTGAACTATCAAGTTTCATATATTCTGATTTTTTACTTGTTAAATATTTCTTAATTTATAATAATTTGTACGTTCACTTTTTAAATTTGACAAATTAAGAAAGTACGATATCCCTATCCACCTCCACCCATTATACCCTCAATTTATTTTCATATTGATGAGTTAATGTCTTTAACAAATATAGTAAATAAATATGTCATGGATCCCATAAATTAATAGAGTTCAAATAGTATATTCACTATACTAATAAATATTTTTTAATAAATACATCAAGTTAAAATTTAACAAGTAAATCGAGATTATATGTTTTCCTAAAAGAAAAACCTTTTGAGTTTTTGGCATGCATGGCGATTGGCGACCCTAAAGATAAACATGAAAATGAAGTTTAATGCAATTAATTTACCAAAAAATCCCTCAATGTTTTGCCTTTTACGTTATGTGGGAGAACACCTTTGATTTGATGGAAACAACGTGGTCATTATTGAAATACAAGCCAAAAACCAGCACGATGTTGACATAACATATAAAAAACACACGAGAAAAAGGGGAAAAGCCCCAACGAGAATTTAGTGCAACTAAATAAGAAAGATTCATGCACCGAACTCTCGATGGATAGTCTACGGAGAGGCGGACCTATACTTTGAAGATAAATAAACAGGAACATCATCAAAGGCAAATACAAATTGGTTGAAGGCTCAAAGCAAAGTCATGAAATATTATCTCTGGTCTGAAAATTTTATTAACCGAATGAAGCTGGTGGTTGACACATCACATTGCATACGTTAGATTGTCTGTCCGAAACTTGTTCTATATAAATATTGTGTGTGTTTTGTTTTAATTCTCAGCTCAAAGCGAAAAATGATGTAGCCCAAACTCAAACTCAAGTCGCGCCCATGAGCTCAAGGGCCTAAGGGTCCTACGGTCCAAGTACCTCATTTAACAAATATATTCTAGGGGTTCTTTCATTTAGATGTATATATATCGATTATTTTCAATGAACATTCACATCTATACATATACAAAATATTTTTTTAAAATTAACTAATACACGTACAACCTAATATTACACACTCGAACCCTATTAGGATATCCAGAGGTCCTAGTCATGACTTCAAACTAGTTTTCTCTACCTTTGTTTAGTTAGTTAGCTTTGCATTTGCGATTGCATTGATACTAACAAGTGGTATATCATATATATATATATATATATATATATATATATATATATATATATATATATATATATATATATATATATATATATATATATATATATATATATATTTGATCTGGCAGTATTCTCATATGTCCATACCAATATAATGTACTTTTAATAAAAAAGTTATTCACATGCTAGAGATTGAAGACCTACAATAAAGCAAATTAAAGTTTAATGCCAGTGTCATCGAGTGGAATTAAAGAAAATGTAATTCAAATCTCTTCTGGCGTACCCTAGCACGGACCATTTTGGTCCTTTTTTGTACTTGAAAAATGTATAGATAGATATTTTTAAGTTAGATATTTAAGGGATATATTACATTATTAGAAGAGGATAAAGACAAGAAAAATTTAAGATTTTTAAAAATAATTTTAAGTTGATATACTAATATATAATAATAACTGAGTACATGATTAAATATCCCGTCTGGAATCAATCTCATAGTCTATCCAATACCGGAAACTTATATAAATATACTATGATAAAAAAATATTTACTATTTATAGCAATCACATTTTTCTCATTTGACCACTTTTAATTCATTTATAATACAAGTTTAATACATATTACAAAGAATAAATTATTATTCACATATAATACAAGTTTTAATGATGGATAGTACATTTATCAAACATTTTAATCACTTATAATACGAGGTTTTAACCAAACTAAGTCATTATATAAAGTCATTCACCAAAATAATATGTTTTTCTAAAATTTTACAGAACTAGTATAAACGTATTCCACAGTAACGTTTTAGGATATATTTTATTTTTTAAAAGTTGATGGCGTCAGATTTATATACGTTACTCACAGTAACGTATATCAACCTAATGCTGTTATTTTTTTTAAAAAATATATACCCTAAAACGTTACCGTGAAATACGTTTATACTAATTTTGTAAAATTTTAGAAAAATGTATTACTTTGGTAAATGATTTTATATAATGGCTTAGTTTGGTTAAAAATTCCTTATAATACAATATGAGAATTTTTTTCACCAAACAAACATAATATATTTCAAAAAAATTTATAATTCAAATATATTGCATACATAATTCACTTTTAATACATATTACAGATTTATCAATATATTGCTATAAAATGGTAATAAATAAAAAGTATCGCTAAAATTGATAACTATTTTTTTTAAATGTATTAATTTGACCTACCCATTGTAGAAGTAGGATTTTTGGCAAGCAATAAGCACTTAAATAATAAAATTCAAGCCTTCTTTCTCATTTAGAGGAAAAGGGGCGGAAGAAAAAGGAAACAACGGAGGGATCCGAATCGGACCTAAATGGGAATAACATGAAAAGTCTATTTTTCAAAAAATATTTTGTTGCTATTTTCCATCGTTATACAATCAAATATCCTTGTTACTCAAGCTACTATTATCAATTACTTCCAGACTAAATTATAACTTGTTGCAAATGAAGTATTATATGACGCCTGATAGATAAGGATAGAAAGATATTTCACAAATAATAATAATAAAATAATCTTAAATTAGTTGGATGCTTGACATGCATGGCGATTGGCGACCCTAAAGATAAACATGAAAATGAAGTTTGATGCAAATAATTTACATAAAAAGTCATTAATGTTTTGCCTTTTATGTTATGTGAAAAGATCCTTTGATGGAAATCAAAACAACATGGCCATTGTTGAAATACAAACCAAAAAAAAGAAGAAGTGAAGTTTATTTGAAATAATATAGTAATTATATAAATTTAGAAGATTCATGCACCACAATATGCTGAAATTAAAGAAGCATAATACAATCCAACAAACACACTTTAATTTTCTTATCCCTATGTTTTTCTGTCTGTTTTATAACAGACATCCTATAAACTAGGTATATCCTTACAAGCCCTCCTCCTGCTTACTGTCCTACGTACCAACATCTGTTCGAGATTTTCATTAAGAAAATATTTAAATATAATTAACTTTTTTTTTTTATATATATATATAAATATTCAGTACATATAAATTATTTTTTTAATTTATTTAGAAAATATTGTTTTTATAATAAAGAAATATCAATTAACTTCATTCGGAAAGAATAGTCATGGGTCAAGAATAATATATTTTGGTAATTAACATGAGTTTTGATTATCAAATAATCAAATTATAAACAGGCAGCAGTGTGGACACGAACATACTACAAGTAAAATATAGAGGAAATACATAATTACCTCATTGAACTTATACCTTTTTTTCAATTAGACATTTTAAATTTGCGGGGTCTTATCACTCCACGAAATAATTCAAATCCATAATATATATATATATATATATATCATTTTTATCCATTTTCACAATAATTGTAATTTCACACTAGAAAAGCGTGTGAAAGGGTAAACTTGCGGTCCAAATAAATAAAAAACTTACATATGGCATAAATAAAAAACTTACATATGGCATTGTTAAACCAAAGTGAAAAGAGACCCATGTTTCTTCTTCGCCGAATCACTATTAATGGCTTAGCTTTTCTCAACAGCAAAAGTTGGTTCTTTACTATGCAAAGCGAAGTTCTTTACTATATTTGTAAAAGAGTTAAACAAATGCATTGATGTACATTGAAAATATATTGAAGCATATAGTACATTATGGTGAGGATTACATACTAGATTATAGCTAAGAAGGATTAGTTACAAGTTTGTTACAAAGTTAGTTACAAAGTAGTTAGATAGTTAGTTGTATATAAGTGATGTATTGTGTGACATTGAAACTCAATGAAGAAGACTCTCTCCCTTTCAATTGTTTTGTATTCACTCTGCATATTCTCTCTGCATTCTCTCTGCATATTCTTGAGCTCTAACAGAGCTTTGGCTATGGATTCTTGTTAGAATCCATAAGCTTTACATGGTATCAGAGCAACAGGTTCTGTAATCTGTAAACAAGAAAATAGAGTTGTTAATTCGATGGTTTCTACTGGAGATTCAGCAGGGGAAATCACAGGAACATCAATGGCATCCACGACCATTGATCATCTTCATCCTTTATACTTGCATCCATCTGATTCACCTGGCTCACTCAACATTGGAATCATGCTTACAGGAACAGATAACTACACTTTGTGGAGCAAAGCAATGCAATTAGCTTTGCTTGGGAAGAACAAAGTAGGATTCATTGATGGAACAGTGAAACGAGATCAGTTTTCAGGGAGTTTGGCTCAACTGTGGGATCGATGTAATGCCATTATTGTTTCATGGATTCTGTGCAATGTGAGTAAAGATCTACACAGTGGTGTTCTTTTCTGTTCAGATACACATTTGATTTGGGGAGATCTAAAAGAAAGATTCAACAAGATCAACAGTTCTCGTGTGTTTCAGCTACACAAGGAGATCTTCACACTTGTTCAAGGTGTGTCTTCTATCTCAGTATACTACTCAAGACTCAAAGATCTTTGGGATGAATATGATAGCATCATGCCACCATCAGCTTGTAATTGTCCTAAGTCTAAAGAGTTTTTTGAGCATCTACAATATCAGAGAATGTTGCAGTTTCTCATGGGACTTAATGATGGTTATGCTCAGGCTCGTAGTCAAATTCTGCTGATGCATCAGCTTCCTAGCATTAATCAAGTTTATGCCATGATAAGTCAAGATGAAAGTCAGAAACTAGCAGCAAATTTAAGTAGGTCAATGCCAGAAAATTTAAATCCTACAGCAATGTATACATCAAGATCTAATTCTAGGAATAAGAAGCCATACAATCCTAATGCCTTCTGTGATTATTGTCACATGAAGGGGCATATGAGAAGTGATTGTAACAAACTATAAAAGTGTGATCATTGTCACAAAACTGGGCATGTAAAGCTGGATTGTTTCAAACTTATTGGATATCCTTCAGAGTTTAAAGGAAAGAGAGACACAGTTGTTGCAGGGAACTCAATCTATGAGGAGTCATCCATCCATCAACATGCTCCACAGCCTACTCAAAAGGAGTTTCATCCAGCTGCAGAATCTGGGATGATGCCAATGCCAATGTTTACACCACAACAACATCAGAAACTCATTCAAATGTTGAATGAAACAACAGTTGGTGATACACATTGTGTAGCTAATATGGCAGGTAACTCTTACTTATCTAATGATGATTCATTACAGTGGGTAGTTGATACAGGTGCAACACATCATATGATAAATGATGCTAAGTATTTACATTGTGAAAGACTGATAGAAAATGCAGGTAGTGTTCAGTTACCTACAGGAGATTCTACAAAGGTTTCTCACATTGGAGATTGTCCTATAGGAAAAGGTGATATGCTTAGACAAGTGTTATGTATTCCAGATTTCAAGTTCAATCTTATGTCTGTTTCAAAAGTGACTAAAGATTTGAATTGTTGTGTCACCTTCTTCCCTCATTACTGTGTTTTTCAGGATCTCTCATCTGGGAAGGTGAGGGTGACTGGTAAAGAAAGAGATGGTTTATACATGGTGGATACTCAAGTAACAGATGTGCCTCAGAAATATCTAACAGCAGTACAAGACAAAGCTACTGTTTGGCATCAAAGGCTGTGTCATGTACCTATGAGTGTAATCAGAAAAATTCCCAGTTTAAATAAGTTTGGTAGTAAATTTGTACTGCATGATTGTGAAGTTTGTCCACTTGCTAGACAAACTAGACTGCCTTTTCCTAACAGTACTAGTAGATCAACAAATGTTTTCCAGCTGGTTCATTTGGATGTTTGGGGACCATATAGAGTTAAAACTTTTGATGGAATGAGATATTTTCTTACTATTGTTGATGACTATTCAAGATGGACATGGATTTTTCTAATGAGATTGAAATCAGATGTTGTTAGTTTGTTAAAGTATTTCTTTACAGAAGTTGAAACTCAGTTTGGCAAAAAGATTCAGAAGATAAGGACAGATAATGGTTCTGAGTTTTTTAATTCTAATTGCAATGAACTTCTTAAGTCACATGGTGCTATCCATGAAAGCTCTTGTCCATATACACCTCAACAGAATGGTGTAGTGGAAAGAAAACATAGACACATTCTGGAGACAGCAAGAGCTATTAAGTTTCAGGCTGGTTTTCCAGATAGATTTTGGGGTTTGTGTGTTCAAGCTGCAGTGTATGTGATCAACAGAGTGCCTTCCACTAGTTTGAGTGGTGTATCATCTTTTGAGAAACTATACAACAAGCTTCCTTCTATTGATCATTTAAGAGTGATAGGCTGCTTGTGTTTTGCTACTAATCTTACTAAACAAGACAAGTTTAGTCCTAGAGCAATAAAATCTGTCTTAGTGGGGTATGAGACTACACAAAAGGGCTACAAATTGTACAATTTAGAGAGTAAAACATTCTTTGTTAATAGAGATGTAGTCTTTGTTGAGTCTGTGTTTCCCTTCAAAGATAATTCTACATCATCAGCTGATCCTGTTCCCAATACAGACTTGTTCAATTATGATGAAATGACCACTATAGTGACACAACCCACTATCTCTCATTCTAGTTCAGATAGTATTGATCAACAAGTGTTACTCCATCAGGATGTTCCTACAATAAGAAAGTCTGCTAGGAGTGTCAAACCTCCAATCTGGCATAAGGATTACATTACTACAAGTGGGACTAACAGATGTTTGTATTCAATAACTTCAGTACTGGATTATTCTGGGTTGTCTAACAAGTATCAAAGTTTCATTTCAAAGTTCTCAGTTGAAAAAGAGCCAGCTACCTATGAAGAAGCTATACAAGATGTTAGATGGGTGGATGCAATGCAAAGTGAAATAAAAGCTCTAGAAGATAATCAGACTTGGGAATTAGTAGATTTGCCCAAGAACAAGAGGGCCATTGGTTGTAGATGGGTTTACAAGGTGAAGTATAATTCAGATGGTGGTGTAGAAAGATTCAAGGCACGATTGGTGGCCAAAGGTTATAATCAAAAGGAAGGTTTTGATTACCAAGAGACATTCTCACCAGTGGTTAAAATGGCTACTGTAAGGTCTGTGATTTCACTTGCAGCTGCCAATCATTGGCACATTCATCAAATAGATGTGTACAATGATTTTCTACAAGGAGATCTCTATGAAGAGGTATACATGACACTGCCTCAAGGATTTAGTAGAAGGCAGAATAGAAATGGAAACAATCAAGTGTGTAAATTGCTAAAATCACTCTATGGCCTGAAACAAGCATCAAGACAGTGGAACATCAAGCTTACACATACCTTGATTGAGTCAGGATTTCATCAAAGCACAAGAGATTATTCTTTGTTCACAAAGAGAAAACAGGACAAGATTATGATAGTTCTTATATATGTAGATGATCCGTTATTAACAGGAAATGATCCAGTAATGATTCAGCAAACTAAAGAGAGATTACAACAAGCTTTCAAGATCAAAGATTTGGGAGAACTAAGATACTTTCTTGGGCTGGAATTTGCTAGAAGTGATGCTGGAATTCTAATACATCAAAGGAAGTATGCTTTAGAGCTTATATCAGACATGGGGTTGACAGGTGCCAAACCAGTTTCAACTCCAATGGAATTGAATCAAAAACTTACTACAGTTGAATTTGATGCTAGTATTTCATCTACATGTAATGATGAAACATTAAAAGATCCTACAGGATATCAAAGGTTAATTGGGAGGTTGTTGTATCTCACAACTACTAGACCTGATATATCATTTGTTGTACAGTGCTTAAGTCAATTTATGCACTCTCCAAAGACTTCACATATGGAGGCTGCAATAAGACTGGTTAGATATGTGAAATCAGAACCAGGACTTGGTATCTTGATGGCATCAACAGGGGGAAATGATTTGCAGGTTTTCTGTGATGCTGATTGGGGTGCATGCATTAATAGTAGAAGATCAATTACAGGATACTTGGTACAATATGGAGGCTCACCTATATCTTGGAAATCTAAGAAACAAGTGACAGTGTCTAGAAGTTCAGCAGAGGCAGAATATAGAGCAATGGCATCTACAGTTGCTGAGATCGTTTGGATTGTTGGTTTGTTTGATGAACTTGGAATCAAGATTAATCTTCCTGTGCCATTGTATTCAGACAGTACTTCTGCAATTCAAATAGCAGCTAATCCAGTGTTCCATGAGAGAACAAAACACATAGATATAGACTGCCATTTCGTGAGGGAAAAGATACAAGAAGGATTGGTTAGTACTACACACTTGACATCATCTGAACAGCCTGCAGACATATTCACTAAGGCACTTGGACGAGATTCTCATATACATCTTGTATCCAAGCTAGGAATGAAGAATATCTTCATAGTTCCTAGCTTGAGGGAGGGTGTAAAAGAGTTAAACAAATGCATTGATGTACATTGAAAATATATTGAAGCATATAGTACATTATGGTGAGGATTACATACTAGATTATAGCTAAGAAGGATTAGTTACAAGTTTGTTACAAAGTTAGTTACAAAGTAGTTAGATAGTTAGTTGTATATAAGTGATGTATTGTGTGACATTGAAACTCAATGAAGAAGACTCTCTCCCTTTCAATTGTTTTGTATTCTCTCTGCATATTCTCTCTGCATTCTCTCTGCATATTCTTGAGCTCTAACAGAGCTTTGGCTATGGATTCTTGTTAGAATCCATAAGCTTTACAATATTCTCTATCGTCAAGTTCTAGTAATCCATCTTAAGGCCTTTTATTAGAAAAATTTACTTAACAACGACATAATACTTGGTTAATTTAGCACTCAATTACCTTTCAACAAAGAAATTTAAACCTATTTACGTTCACATATTTTTTCAAGAACAAAAATATCAAAGAATCTACTCATACAAATTCAAAATGTGAAATTCACTTATAGAATTCAAATCTAGTCTTGATTTCGAAATACCCACAAAGCTAAAAAAGATTAAACTAATTTTTGAAAGAAAATTTAAAATCAAACACTAAACTAAAAAATAGCACACAAAACTTACATAACTGTATATTTACAAGGAAATTAAAAAAAATAATCTTTTGAAGTGAAGTAAAGCCAAAGAATTGGGAAAAGAAATTGGAAAGGATGAACATGATTATTTCTAAATTATGGGTCAAATGTGAGTGGATCAGGATTTTACCCGACGCGCTATTAAGCAAATAAGAAAAATAAGAAAATATTATTTTATTTGGAGATGAAACACACACACATATTATGAGAATATGAATATTATAAAAATTATGTATTTAAGTTGTTGAAAATTATTAAATATGTTAATAGAACTCCCGCAAACTTTAAATGTCAATTTAAAAAAAATACAAATTTAATGAAATAATTATATATTTCCTCTAAAAATATATGATTAAATGTGATGGATACAGATTGACAGATATTTCACAAAAAATAATAAAAAATAAAGATAATTTTGGTCACTATTTATTTTATTAAAATAAAAGTTGAGAAGTAGAATAACAGAAGAGGACAAGACACATATAAAACAATGAAGAAAAAGGGAAAAAACAAGGACAACACATTGGAACTAAAATAAGAAGATACATGAACGGGAGGGAGTTGAAGCCTAAATCGAAAATTAAAATATCTTGTTCACTTAAAATTTGATCGAAGAAAATAATACTTCAAATTTCTTATGCGTAAAAATTTAAAAAGTTATATATGAATGTAAAAATCTCATAAAACAAAACGACATATACATATAATATACATATATCTTGTAAAGACTAGAAAATCATTTTTCGCGATTCTCAACGGGTACGTATGTATTGTTGATTAGTACAGTAGACACACTTTTCTACGGCACGTTCCGTATGATTTTACTGTCGTACGTTCCAACAACAGACATCCGAGAAACTGAGAATGTGTATATAATCGTGATCCGTCTTGTTTAAATTTGCAAGATTCAAATGATATTTGTCATTTCAATATACCTTATACATATTTTTTAAGATTGTTCGTATATATTGTGAAGAATTTTTTCATATAAACAATGAAGTTTAATTTGCTTGATTACAGATTAATTGTGCTATTTTTATCAAATTTTCACATTACATTGTGAATCAAATGTTTCAATGGCTTAGTCTAAAGGTCTAGTTGCTGGTTCAAGAGACTACATATATAATAATAATAATAAAAATATTCAAAAGAAAAAATTATATGGAGTACTAATTAGCTAGGTGTTATATAGATAATTCCTCCATTTTCTTTTAATTGCAAAAATCATAAATTGCGGTCATCTTCAACCTCCAAATATGCAAAGAAATAAGAAAGATAAGGTCTACTAAATACAATAACAATAATATATTCAGTATAATTATATAAATAAAGTTTGAAAAAGATTGAGTGTACAACCATGATATCTACTTAGAGAACATGTCAAAAACATGTTGACAAAGGAGCAATCATCAAAATTCAAGAAACAACGGATTGTCGTTCATCTTTAAAATCCAACACGGGTAACTAAAACAAATATAAAAAATGAACTGCATGAGTAATATTATGACTACGTATAAGCAAGACAATATTCTATTACCTACTAACCTCTCCTACCTTTATTCATGTCGACCTCCACAACTCTTTTATTTAAGGTCATGTTCTAAATAAACTGAAATGATGTCATATTTTATCTAATATTTATCTCGTCCCAATAATTCTCTTAACTACCTTTATCTCTCCTGAAACCATTCACAGTCAATCTCTTAATATGTGTACACTAATAAATTGATTATTTTTCACCTGTACAAACCATCTTGATTAATAAAAAAAGTACTATTTTATTGATTGATGGAGCATTGATTATTACACTACTCAGATTATCTAATTGTATTACTCCTAGTAGTATTTTAATTTTATATATCTAAACACATCACATAGGAGATCATCCCTAATACGCTCACACCCTTTTAATAATATATATTGAGCGAGGAATGTCGAGGTAACAACTTTAAATCAACCACTTATTAATTACTACTACTAATAAAAAATTAACATAAAAAATTAGATGAAAGGCGTTAAGTTCTAGTACAAATTACAATGGTATATTATTGCTTGAATAGTAGTTATATTATTAAGTATTTTATTATAGTAATAGACTAGTAGTATTATATACTAGGCCATTTCAACTAAGGCTACCTAAACGAACGTTAGTTTCTAATATTTTTTTTATTATTTTTATCATGACAATTTTTGTTCTCTCACCTTTTAAGCTTTTAGCATTTTGAGGATCTAATATTATATATTAAAATAAGTAAATTCAACTCATAAATTCATTTTAATTCAATAATTTTGACTCGTACTATAACTATGTATTAAAAAAGTTACTATATTATATAATAATAAAAATAATAATTAATTTTATACATTTTATATTATGATAAAATTTTATACATTATCTTAGCCTCCACATGTTGTATTGAAGAACGTAGATAATTGCATATCTCCAACGGCTTTGGGAGAAGTGATCTTCTCAAGATCCAAGAGATCTAATTTGCTTTTCGGAAAAAAATTCATAATTTAATTTGATAAATTAATATTTATAATTTTAACTTTAAAAATATTTTATTATTAAATTATAAATTTAAATTTAATTTATATATACTATGTAAATTATAGATTCACTTGAACCCAAAAGGCTACATCCGTTAGTTTTGGTGCTTTGTTGTGCTTTTAGAGAACAGAAAATTAGAAATTTTTCCAACATTATTATAAGATTCATTATAGTGATTTGATGATTAATGGAAAATTCAACTATGTGTTGTACCAACTACCAACACAATTAGTGGGGTTTCTACGTAACGTGAAATCTTAAACACTTTAATATGATATGATATATGGTACAGTAGTTAATATAATTAATTTAACCTGCATGATTTGGTCCTCATCTACTTACATGAAGAGCACCGTTGGTAAAATTAAATTTAATAGGATTTAATCCGAATATCATAAACTATATATGGAATATAAATCCAAAACTCAAAGCACACATTTGAGCATAATTATTTTAAAAAGAACGAGTTATATCTTTTCAAGTGTAATTATAGTAAAAAGATTATCATAAAATCTTTCCAGGAAAGAACAATTAGTGGATCATTTCAAAATTGCAATTATTGGTCTCAAATTTCAATTTTGGGTTTGATATATGATCATTAGGCTCTTTCAGTTATAGTTAATTAAACTATAGCTCTACAATTCAAGGCTTGTCTAGTGCTTCAAATTTATAAAATTTCTGTCAGCCTAATATAGTATTGATTAATCAAGTTTTGATCAAATTATTGGTTAATTGTATAACCGATACGGTTATTAAATATCCTACCAAACTGATAATTGATACTTTTTCTCTGGAGTATGGGAGAGGAAGGAATTTCGTTATTTTTGAAATAATTGTCAAATTATTTTTTTCTTTGGGAGTATGGGTGGAGGGACGACTTTCTTTATTTTTAAAATAGTTATCTCAAATTATTTTTAATTTCATCTTATATCATTGATAATAATTGATCTTTCAAAACTTCAAACATCTTAATCGAGTAATTACTTATGGATAGTTGGTTTGAAGATGGTTAATTCTAACATTACTTTTATGTACCAATAAGAATTGTTATGTCTAACATTAATACCATTATTAGTAACCAAACAAAGGATAAAACGAATGAGACTTATTTGAAATGTGTAAGTGAAAGTTAGAATTTATTTTAAGTGGTCATCAATACGTTCACTCTAAAAATTTATCTATATTTATCCATCATATTAATCAAACTATTTATACTTATTCATCATATTAAACACCCTCTTAAAAAATATGTTTTTTTCCCATAAGAATGTAAAAACAAAATAAATTAAAGTTTATTTTAATTAATTTTTAGTTGAAAGACGAGTAAAGAAAAACACATGAGATAATTTGAGACCGAATAAAACAAGTCTTTCTCATGGCCAAGCAGGGGCGCGCCAAAAAGTCAAAACGGCGTCGTGTGAAGTCGCTCCAACACAAGCAGTTTACCGTTAAATTCAAGTCCCGCTGAAGAATGTGAAACGTGGCATTCGTTCCTCTTACTGAAAAAAAACACACTCCTCTCTTACAATTAACTAAAAATATTGCAAACCCTTTTTCCTCTTTTGGAGTTTGTGAATTTTTTATTCTGAGTGAAATTGAAGAAGATTTTGATAGACCTCTTAACTTGAAGGCAAGTTTTTTTTTTTTTTTTTTTTCATTTAGTATCGTATTTTTTTCTCTGTTATTTTGCGATTGGTTTTTGCTGCTTTCGTATTTGGGTAGTAACCATTGTTTAATTTTGTTGAATCAATATTGCTCTTTATTGATATTATGCTTTTTTTTTTTTTAATTTACTGGGTTTGGTTTGGTAGTACGTGGATCATGGATGAAAATAATTTGCCTTTTTTTTATAACTTGGATGTCTGTGTCAGCTTGCGCGTACCTTTTACATCTACTTGTTACCTCTCATTATCACATGTAGTATCGATTAGTAATTCTGTCTAGTAGACAGATGAGAAGTCTCTAGTGGTTTGTTTACATTGGACCTAAAACCTCGTGATTTTCAATCACTTCATTAACTGACTAGGGCACATTTTGGGTGAAACTTATTTTTTTTCATTTTGCTGAATTGATTCAACTAAGTATTTTAATTTTACTTTCGCTGTTTATTTCAACACCAAAAAGAGTGTTTTTTTTTTAGGGAGTTTTGGTCCATTGTTTTGTTTATATGGTGATTAAGTTAAACATTGTTTGATTCGATGCGTGTTAATATATTTACGTTGGATGGATCCAAATGCATAATGGATAATGCAATATCACAAGTGTCTGTTTTCTTTCAATCTCCTTATTGCGAGTTCTGTAGATTTTGTTGCATTAAAACTATATATGTATCTGTTGACTATAGCTGCAATGCTATAGTATCAGTTCCTGAAAAGCTGTCTGGTTGGTCCATGAGATACCAAAATGTTTTTAAGAATTTAAACCATCGAATGTGGTGAAAGATTGGCTCTTGGCGTGTATAGTATGGAATCTTCACACAAATAGCAGGACAGATTACTTTTTTTAGCTGGTATGCGTAGCTTATATACAATTATCCACATATTATACATGCGCTGGCTATTCTTAGTTTAATCAGTTTATGCATTTGGCTCTTTCTTTATAGATTGGCAGTCTCCGGTATCAAGGTGACAGAGTGAACAAGATAGGGTGAGTATCCTGTATCCGTTTATTCACTTCCCTGCAAATGTGGCGAAATCTTGAGGGTGAGCATGGGGTGAATAATTCCCGTGCTCGTTGTGGAGAAGGGGAAATGCAACAGAAGACTGACATTGAAAACTCAAACAGTACAGGTCCCATTTTATTGTATGACCAACAAATTGTTATGGGAATATCTAGCTTTGAAGGTGCCAATGAGGGTTGTAATGGACGTGTGGCATCTCCAAGCCTGAATGTGTTGGTAAACGAATCGGAGGATAACCGTAGTATTCTCTCAGATCAATCTAGCGATCTTGGGGAAATAGAACGCGAGAGAGTAAGGCAGGTTTTTCAAGAGTGGATGAGCACCAGTGAAAAGGATCATTCACAATCATTGAGTGTCTCGCATAAGAACAACTGCTCGGGGGCACCATGGTTAGGGGAAAATGAACGAGAAAGGGTGAGAATCATAAGAGAGTGGGTGAAAATCAACATTCAGCAAAATGACGCGGGTTATCCAAGAGATGAAGGCACTGCTGATATCGGTTCTCAATTCGAACAAGTGCGTGATGGATCTTTGGTCAATCATTCTGAAAATGGAGAGAGAAAACCGGCGCGTATGTATTGCAGCAGAAAATCTCTTCTTGAATTGTTGATGAAGTTTCAAATGGAAAGGCAAAGAGAAATTCAGGGCTTATTGGAGTGTAAGCCTGTATCAAACTTCACATACCGCAACCGAATTCAGGTAAGACTTGAGTAGAGAATGCTTTTCGTGGAATGTGCATTTTTAATCTTTTTGTCTGTTTTTGTAATATATCATTATGACTGTAGATTTTCTATTGGAATCATAAGGTAAACTAATTGAAAGGAAAAAGGAAAGACAGATTGAAAACTAGACGACTTGGCGAGATCAATAAACTGTAATTAATATTCTGAAAAAATAAAAAAATAGTTTGTAGTTTTAAAAATTAACTCAAACTTATTGGGCATCAAAATGGATTTTTAAGTCATATGTGAGAATTTCATTATAAAGATGTTTATTAAATAACTTCTATGCAAAATGAGCACAAGAAGAGGAAGAGCAAGAGCAAGAGAAAGTTATAATCAGGCATTAGAAACATCAATTTAGTAGCTGGCGAGCCTGGTTCGTGAAAATTTAATTAACCAAGGATTATAAATTATAAACATACACGATATCAGTTAATTGAGTGGAATGAATATGAATAACAAGATCATTTGATTGGATTTTATATGATTTGACGTTTGATAGTCTGCGTTCTGTAGAGTGTAAGATTGATCCACTTTTCATTGAAATTTGGATTACATCATCTCTGTTACCAGTTAGTGTTCAGCTTCTCTGGATTTCGTCTCTAGCTTGTGTGCAACATTTGGCTTTTCCTGATAGTGTTTCAAACCTTCTCCTAGTCATTGCTCAAGGGTAGATTTCTGCGGAACGAGAGATTGATGACCAGTGATGAAAGAACTACATCAGATGCCGCAAGTGAATTGAGATTACTGAGACAAAGTCATACTGTATCTTACTTAAGGTAGAGCAAAGTATTTTTCTTTAAAATGTTCACCTTTTTGATAAACCTGTGCATGGATTACCTGGTTCAAATGCAGTAACTCACTTGATTTCACTCTTTTGCTTTGCCGAAGATAATGGCTCTCGCCTTAGTCTACCAATCCTTGTTAGAAACTGCTTGGTTGTGCTTTTCTTTTGTTACTTTTTTTAGTAATTAAGTGGACAAAGCAATCTAGAAAATAATTTCTTCTGTCCAAAAGTCATAAGTTAAATCGTAAAATTGTGTGTGAAACAGGAAAGAGATTTTATCCAGATTGGTCGATAATGCTCGTAGTTCTACAAAAAATGTGCAGCTGAATGCCTCTTCTACAGATGACCTGAATCATCAACATCGAAGTGAACAGTCTCAATCAAATAATGTACAAGAGATAATTGATGAATCCTATGATCAATCTGAACTCGATAGTGAAGAGAGGGAAACTTATGGATCTCATGTATTTGGGAACTCAGAAAGCATTACATCTGAGGAAGTAAACCAGCAAAATTCGATTGATCAAATAGCTGAACATTCAAATCAAATAGCTGCCGTTGAAAGTGGTTCTCGAGGGCATGTACGAGAAGACCATGAACCCTTCTATGATAATGATGCACCAAGAAGTGAGGCAAGTGATACTCATGAAGTATATGATCATTTTCATGGCTTGAGAAGTAGTACTTTTGAAGACTATGTGTGGCAAGTTTTATCATCTCAGGCAGAGGATCCACAGGACGTTGTCACGGATCATGAGGAAAGCAACTTGCGACAATCAGAAGTGCCATATGAACTAGTTATCGAACATGGAGAAAGTGAGCAAATGTCTTCTTCTGAACACAATGAAACGACAAATGATACAACAGAAGAAATGGGCGGAAGTTGGCAGGAAGGTGCTGCAAACCATTGGTACCCAGACAGCTCGGAAAATGACACTGAAGAACAAATCTATGAGCAAGAACAACACGAGGACTGGCAGAGTAATGATTGGCTGGACATGCCTTCTAATCAGAATGCTGGATCCATGAGAAGGGTTGATTCATTTTATACGCCTGATGATGATAATGTTTACAATATTGAACTTCGAGAACTTCTAAGCAGGTAAATGACTCTCGTTACTGTGTAGGATTATTCATTTTCTACGAAAAATTGATGCTTAAGCGATATAACTGGGTCCTTAATGTTGTAGGAGGCGTGTATCTAATCTGCTTCAAAGTGGCTTTCGTGAGAGTCTAGACCAGCTAATACAATCTTACGTTGAAAGGCAAGGACACGCATCTGAATGGTATATGGATGGAATATCATCATCCCCTGATGATATGGAACACGAGCTGCTTCAAGAATACGACAATCAAGATGGACCTCAGATAAATAGTGAATCTAATACCTTTGCCGTGACTTCACTACATGTGGAACCTTCTCTGCAGTTGATAGGAACAGTAAGCTCACCTTTATATTCCTTGACAACTCTACTTGAATTTAATTAGAGAAGTTGATTCATGTAGTTTTCTCGTCCCAATTTAAGTGTCTTGCTTTCTTTTTTTAGTCTGTTTCAACTTTCTATATTTGATAAGTTTTCCAATTCCAACACCTGAACACTAAGACCACAAGATTAAAAAGAACTCCATACTTGTTTGACCTACTGCAGGATTGGGAAATGATACATGAGTTGAGGAATGACATGGTTCGGCTTCAGCAGAGGATGGACAATATGCAGAGGATGTTCGAAAAGTGTATGGAAATGCAAGTTGAGCTCCAACGCACGGTTCATCAAAATGTTTCTGCAGCGTTAAATCGATATGCTTGTTCAACAGGTTAGATCTCACATCTAAAAATAGGTTTTTTGTATCCATATTGTAGTTATACTTTTCCGTTTCAACCTGAAAGGAAGATGAATTCAGAATAATTCATTTCGTTTCGTTCTATTGATGCATGTGAGGACAGTGTGCTAAATGATGAATCCAAATGGGATAATGTAAGAAAAGGGGTTTGTTGCTTGTGTCCTAATAGCAGCATAGATGCCTTACTGTATAGGTAAACTATATATATAAACATCCTAGTCCATTCATGTCTCGAGCATCGATACTTCTCTTTTGAGCAGCCTTAGAGACTCCTCTTTCTTCCCTTTTTCTGTTGAATGTTTGAATTCGTAAGCTCAAGGGAATTATTGAATTGAAATTGATGCAGGTGTGGACACATGTGCACATGTTTAAAATGTGCAGAAAAGTTGGTTCAGTGGAACGGAAAATGTCCAATGTGCCGGGTACCAGTAAATGAGGCGATCCGAGCCTTTTCTATACAGTAATGTTGCTGCAGGGGACATGACTTGGGTAAGCACACATGCTCAAATTCCAGTAAAATTGGTCCGGTGACGAGAAATACATCCAAAATAATAACAAAATAAGTGATCTGAGCTTTTTATGTACATAATTGGTAGAAAACTAAACAACACCTGTGAAGCAGAGCAGAGTGGATCCGTCATCCGTTGCTGCTTTAGTTTGTATAGGTAAGTCGTTTTACTCTCTGAAGATCCTCGTGTTTTTCATGATTAATATGTAAATCATGATGTAAGTAATAGATTCATCTGTTTAGATGAATTTACTCAAAAGTTTCAACTTTGTACAATATGAAATGTGTTGTAACTTGTAAGGTAATCTATTTTTCTTCCTCCTCTGATCTTTTCAAGTTATTCGTCGGCAAGTATAGGAAACATTGTTTGTTAATTATTTGATCCAATGCGTTCTACTTATCTCCAGTAGATATAAGCTCAGCTTAAATAAAATAAAAAACAATAGGCTCATAGAACTACTGAAACTATTACAAAAAAGAGCCCGATATTTGCTTGCAGTGATTTTCCAAAATCAAACACCTGGCTAGAAAAGGATAGTAAACCAAAATGCAATAAACATAAACCTCTAAATATTCACAAAGCTACCAAACTAACTGATAGTTAGGGCTTCGACTTCGACTTTTCAACACTAGTCACATAGTTGGCTACAGCTTTTGTCCCTTCAGCAATTGCATGCTTTCCAAGCTCCCCTGGTAGCACCATTTTCACCGCATCTTGAATATCCACTGAGGCCAACGTGGTGCGTCCCACGTACTTCGTGAGGATCGCCGCTTCATTGGCGATCCTCTCGAACATATCACCCATCAAATTATTCAATACCGTCATAGCCTTTGATGAAATTCCCATATCTGGATGAACTTGCTTCATCACTCTAAACACATACCTTCTATACCCTTCACTGGGTCCCACTCCCCCACCCACTTTTGCCCTTTTCTTTTTCCTCTCTCCACCTCCTTTCGCTTTCTGGGCCGGGTCGGGTTTCCTCTTTTGGGCCTTCTTTTGATCCGCTTCCATTTTCGGAGGCGTAGGCATCTCTTCTGGTTCCTCAGCTGGTTGAGTTTCATCTTCATCACCTCGTTGGACCGGCTCGGGTTTCCTCTTCTGGGTCTTTTTTTGACCCGATTCCTTTTTCGGAGGTGATGGCATCTCTTCTGGCTCATCAGCTGGTTGCGTTTCATCTTCATCTACTTGTTGAGCCGGGTCGGGTTTTCTTCGTGGGGCCTTTTTTCCTTCGGATTTGTCTTGAACATTAATGGTTCTTTTAGGCGTAGGTTCTTCAGAAGGAGGTGGAGTCAGTATTTCGAATGATTGATTTTCTTCAGTCAAAGTTTGACTATCGGTCTCCGTTTCACCGGCAACCGGAGTTACGACGACGGAGACGGTTTCTTCCACCACTTTTCGGGCGGTGACCACCGTAGCACGGGCCCTTCCTCCACGCTTCTTTGGTGCCATTTTCGAATTTTATATTTTTCTATTGTTTTTTCCCTCTCTTTTTTTTAAAGTGTGTTTTGAAAAATGTACGGTGGAGTAGTATATGAAGAGGGAAATTCTCAGCTTTTTCACTGTTGAGAAGTTTGTAAGAGATTGACACGTGGAATACAGGTGTTGAAATAATGGAAGTTACATGATACGTGGGTAAAAACGAAGAGTAAAGAAGATGCCACCTTTCATATCAATTTTCACTGTTCAGTTTTAAAACAACTAATTTATATTTATATATATATATATATATAATTTATAATGAGAAAAAAAAATGAAGAGTAAAGAGGATTCTTGACTGGATTAATTCTTGGTGGAGTAGTTTACTATGCTTTTTAAAATTAATGTATATATAACTAATATTAATTATTGTATAATTCACAGCATAAGAGGTTTTAGTGACTACGTCAGCATGATTAAAGCATAATTATCTTTCAAAATCTGTTCCACGTCATTTTCATTGTATTTATGAAGAATATTTTTTGTTATAAATAAACACTTTTAAAAAATATTATGCAATATATATGTTATTTTTAATATAATTAATAAAGCATTTCATAAGAACTAATATCAACATAATTGATGTATAAATAGTTAATAATAATAGGGAAAAAAGATAAATATATCCACGTACTATCGTAAATGATATGCATATATCCTTCGTTATACTTTTAATACATCAATACTCTTACCGTCCAAAAATCAGAACATATTTACTCCTTCCTCTAACGGAAGAATAATTAGTGACACGTGTCACAGTCCTAAGGCTCTGATTTGACCAATTAATTAACCTAAAATGAAAATACCCGCCTAATGACCCATTTAACCCATCCAATACCCCCATTGCCCATACAAATACTAACCTATTTTCTGCAATCGACTCCTCCAGAGAAGTATATTTTTCTTCGACTTCAATATACAATGGAGAAGGAATAAACTCGGCAACACAACTTTCTCAAATTTCATTGCACCAACCAATTGTTTTCTCAATTTAATTTGTTCTAGTTACCATTTTAGAGATAACATATAAAGTGTCAAATTTCTATTGCACCAATCAATTATGTGCTTAATTTCTTTTTCAGTTAGACTATGTTTAATTCAAAAGTGGTTTTTTTAAGTAAACAAAGCACAAATTTCATTAACTAAATTTGAAAATGATTGTAAACCAACGATTCTATATACTTCAACTGAATTGAAATCATCTATTAGATTTATAGAACTAACTGTAGCATTCCAGCAACAGATCTAAAGAAAAAACAGATAAACACTAACAACTATCTTCTTCCAAATTTCTCTTAAAGCCACAAATCCTAGTCGAAAACGGTGAGACTTTTTCACTCCTTCAGTCGTCGGAGCAATTTTTCTTGTTATCGTACTAGCCAGTTGCTTCCTTACCACCAGTGGATTTGTGAGTTGTGTTTGCTTAGTACGAGCCATTTCTATATTACGAAAAAAATGGAGATGTATAACAATGGTGATTAAGAAAGGTTTTAGTTTGTGAGATTAACTACAGATATGAGAGGAAACATTTTCCTTTTTTTTTAAAGATTTTTAGATAGGTTAATATTTGTGTGGGTAATGGATGGGTTTAATGGGTCTTTGGACGGGTATTTTGATTTTGGGTTAATTAATTGATCAAATCGGATTAAGGCGTAGAATTGCGCCACATGTCACTAATTATTCTTCCGTTAGAGGAAGAGGCAAATGTGTTCTGATTTTGGGACGTTAAGAGTATTGATATATTAAAAGTATAAAGAAAGGTATATACATACCACTTAAGATAGTTCGAAAATATATTTATTCTTTTTCCCATAATAATATTACTAATATTCGTATTAGTGACAATGATGGAGCCAGAAACCTTTCCTCGGATGATGTAAAAAGACAACAAAATTATTAGTTTTACTGTATTTTTACCCCAAGATTAAAGAAATGTGGATTTTATTAGAAAAGTTGTTGCTAATTTACTGTCAACTTATTGTTATAGAGTTAATCTTATCTAATTAGGCTCTCGTATAGTAATGTACAGTTGCACACGACCAAGATATCCAATGATGGATGAGCACAAAAGTGTTGGAGTCTTATATCGACGAATAATTAGCTTTTAAAATTAAATTAGTTTTTATATTATTTTAACTTGATTGATTCAATGAATCTATCTATGGTTACCTGGTTTAGGATAATGAACACTATAAGACCATACTAGCACTAGAATATGTGCATAGAGCACACACACAAATGTATTGGACCATAACGGTGACAGTTGACACCACTGTTATAAGTATACAGAATGGACATTATTCATCCCATACAATACAACACAGTCAAACGACTCTTGTCTATTCATTTTCCTTTAGTTGGTTTCTTATAATTCAATTCACTTCAATATATTCATGAATCTAGAAACTTATCTATGTAACTGCTTTCTCTCACGAAGAGAATGATCTCGTTTACTTTTTAGTCTATTTTTTTTTTTTTTAATAATAATTTAATTTTCGTTTTTCACGTTGACATGTTTAATGTCATAAGATTAAAGGATAATTTTACACATTTTACATAATTTTAATTTAGGATCACAAGATTTAAAAATCTTCTTTTTTTTCTTAAACTTTACGTCAAGTCAAACTAAATCACTCTTTTTAAAACAAAAAAAAAGTATATAGTAAGTGTTGAGTTCTTTTAATTTTTTATACATGTATTTACTTTTTATATCTCTTTAATGAAAATTTTAACTCGAAAAACATACGTATTTATTCATGTAAGTATAACTTAGAGGTGTTGAGGCTGACTTTCATTTGTAACCATATTAATTAACAATAATAATGTGCAACATTCTAAGGCATACGATAAAATTGTACTAAGGAGTCATAACTCACATGGTCGATTCTACCTGATTGTCTACACTTTAAATACTCACGTTGATTATTATATATTTGTTACATCCTTAATTTGGTCCACATAAAACTTAATTTTTAGGGGTTGAGACATGGACATGTCCTTTGTTAATTTTATAAAGAAAGATTTCCTAAATTAAATAATTTTAAATACTCTCTTCTATGCTTTCAAAAATGTAATAAAAAACAAAAGTATTAATTTTACAGTACTATTGTAGGTCAACCAAAATGAATGGGTCTACATAGAAAATACTTTGCCTCGTTGAGTCTATTTTTGCTACCAGGTTGATAATTAATGAACCTATAACGAAGTATATGGACAAAACCCAAACAACACTTATTGGGCAAAATAGTACTATGGTCAATAACTCTAGTCATTTGCATTTTTGTGCATATTAATATTGTGTCGGAGTTTAAACAAATTAAATTAAATTAAATTTATCGTAATTAGTTAGGTCAATCATGTTCTACAAGACAAAAAAAAGATATTGTTAAGAATTTCAATGAAAGGTTTTTTAGCTATGAACCATAGTTGAAGAATATAGATCCCCTAGTTATTTCAAATGAATTTATCAACACAAATTGTTTGAAAGTTATTGAAATCCGTCATTTGATGATTTGATTTGTCAAAAACGAAGGGGTGTGTTTTATAGAAATGAAAAGATTTTCTTCAATAAATATGTATTTTTTAATGGAGGGTGGAAAGAAAACACATGATATAGATTTACACTTTAATTTATCGTCATTACTTTTAAAGCAAAAAAATATTTTATTCATTTTTAAAAAACTTTTATTTCTAGATCAAAAAAATTAAATAATTAAACATGAAAGATTTACAAACATATTATTGGAAAAAATTTTCCCTCCATAACAAAAAAAACGTAGCGCATTCAAAAAATTTCGTCGACATCAATTGCGATTGAACTCTCTAATTATAATTTTTAAGATAATTATTATTTTAAAGAAAGCCACCTTATCTGAGTGGGTGCTAACCAATTGTTAAACTACCTCTTAGAAGATTTAACTCCAATTTAAAAATTTTAATACTCATTCCTAAGTATTTATTTACTTGTCATAATTACTATAAATATTTAATTGAAAATAATATTTGTCATTATATTTTAGAAAATTAGTACTCTTTTTTAACATATACAGAGATTATAATAAATGTGGTGAAGAAAAAATAAGGAATAATGAGAGCAACTAATATTTCTAAAAATGATTAATATTTTCTTATAGGTAAAATAAAATAATAGTAAGGCATCCTCTTCTTACCGTCAAATGACTGAACAAAATTATTAAAATAAAATGATAGTAAGGCATCCCTCTTCTTACCGTCAAATGACTGAACACCCGTAAAAATAGTGCTTATTATTAAAACTTCAATCTATCTTTCCTTTACAGGAATTAAATCTCATGAGATTCATATATAATTTATGAGTATATCCGATCAATTAAAACTACAAGACCAATTATCAATTAATCAATGAGATAACTCAAAAAAAAAAACAATTTTCTCAATAAAATCTTAACTTGGCCAATCGTTAATTCAGAATAAAAAAAGAACAAATACATTTTTCGCCAAACTTATTCATATAGTAAAAGGGAACATATCATGCAAAACTTTTTATACACATCAACTATGGTAGTACAATACCATAATTTCCACACATCATTTTATTTCATCACCTAGCTATATATAATAATATAGAATCTCTTCTATAAATTAAAAAAAAAAACAGAAAATATAAATATAACGTAAATAAGGAACTTATTAACCCTAAAAAAAATCAGGGGCTATATAACATGTCTTATAATTCACATGAAATTAATTAACTAATACTTTGAATATGATAAAACTATATTAATTCATGATAAGTCTTTTCTTAACGGCCATACCTCGAGAAATTTCATTACACGATACGAAGAATTTCTCCAACTCTTCGTTTCCACCAACTTCAAAAAATTCGAACGGTGGAAACTTCCTCTTACTAAGTAAGAATTCTCTCGGTTTCTTCGGAGCCGGGGGAGGACAACTTCCGGCTATCGGAATCTTGTTTTTCCGACAAGTTGGTGTTCGACACAAATCTTCACCAATATTATTGTGCCTAGAAGTAGTACTACTATTATTATTTTTGTTTAGTACTAATATTTCATCTTCATGATGTTTTAAAATTTGAGGATCTGACATGAAGTTTAATAAGGGATTTTTTATTTTTTTTTGGTAATGCAATATTGGTAGATGAAATGAAATATGAAAAATGTAGCTAGACTGAAAATAGATGTAGATGGAAAGGGTTTCTTTTTTTTTCTTTTTTGGGGGGGGGGGGGGGGGAGGGTTGGTTCAATTTTTTGTCCTGTTATTTTATTTCTTATCTTGTTAAAGGAAATTACGTCTTCTCGTTTCTAAATTAATAAATAAATAATATTCGTTACGTTTTTGTTATGTAGTCTGTTTCATTAATAATGTCCATTTTCTGTTATATTCACAGCGCTTTCACCTTAAATATGACAGCCAGTATTTCACAGGAAAAAGTTTAATTGTCTTTAAATAATTTGAAATTAAATAAAATGTCCTTAATTAATAAGTTTCAAAAAATATTTCTACAGTCAATATTTTTATCAAAAATGTCCTTATTAGATCAAACTATTAACGAACCAAAATATCGCTATATTTTTATTTAAAAATGTTTTTGTTAGGTCAAACTATTAACGAACCAGAATATCGCTATATTTTTATTCAAAAATGTCCTTGTTAGATCAAACTATTAACGAACCAGAATATCGCTATATTTTTATTCAAAAATGTCCTTGTTAGATCAAACTATTACGAACCAAAATATTGCTATCTCCGTCCATATTTATTTCTCATATATTGCATGTCAATTTAATTAATTTTCAAAAATTAGATTACATTAATTCAAAATTTTGAATATAAAAAATATATATTAAAAAATTATACATAGAGTACTATAAATATCAACATTTTTCATATCCTCATTATAATAAAAAATTGTGTAGTACAAGTGGCGGATTTAGAAATTTAAGGTTGAGGGTGCTCTAAAGTGAAAATATAAAACAGTAAAAAAGTCTTAAATACCCATCCAGGAGCCATTGGCCAACTAAATCACTTATTCATTGGGTGCTCTATATTTATTTTATACAAATATGAAATACATATCAATTTCTACATAGATATATATATTCCGTAACGAAGTTAATGGCGGCGGACACCATATGAGTCCGCCTTTGGTAGTACAATGTTAGTCAAATTTTTTACATTTTAACTCTAAAGAGAAAAAATTATGATAATTAAAAGTGAAGTGTTAGAGTAATTGAAAGAATACTTTTAGACAAAACTATTGTAATAATTTTCTTCTTAATTTATGTTATTTAACCAAAAAAAAAAATCTTCACTTTTATAGTGCATACTTGATTAAATTTTATATATATATATCGCATTAAATTCTATAACTTTTGACCATGGGAGATATACATTTGCACAACATTAATTTATTTTGGCTGAAAGTAATACTTGACTTTTGTAAATATAGAACAGACTAGGACAAATAACTTTTAACACTTGAAAAATGCAGTAACGTGATGAGTATGTCTACTATTTTGAAAAGAGTAAATAAGGTTATTCCGTTTTCTCCTGAATATTTCGACATATTCATTCTTAATAATCCATATATACCAATAGAGATTCATCTAATTTAAATAAATAGAATACTATTATTTAAAATAATCACACATATGGTATAATTAGAGTAGAATTATGATATTCTTTCGTTGAAAAATTTCATAAATAAAATTTAAATGGTATTTCATATTGATGTATAAATTTTTTTAAAATATCCTTAAAATCAACAAAAACCTTAACATAGTAATAAATTTATACTCATAACTTACGTCCTTCCTTGATTTGTATCCAAATAGAATAACTCTTTTTAAAAAAATTACTATCCAAAATTTGGTATATTTTGTTAACATAAGATAACTTTTGAATAATTGATCAACAACTAGTCTCCATAAGTATTTTTTTTTCTATTTATAAAAGATTTTATAAAAATTGAAAAACTGGCCTATAAATCTACGTCGCAATAATTGTTTTCCAAAGTTAAGCCGTATACTTACAATTTTCTAAAAATTTGAGAGAGACAGGCAGTAGTTTTAGCAGAAAAATAAATAGGTGTCTCCCTTATCTTACGGGCACCGTGGCTTTCTTATCTCTTCCTTCACCATGTCTCTTTCTTGCAACTTGTTTTTATTACAAGAAGAATATAATATTTAAATACATATTACAATCTGCATGGCATTGGATACCATTTGGGAATTTGGAATTGTACATCAAATCACACTGCATATTGATGTTGATACAATTCACATGAAATTTTTCACTTTCTTTTTTATCCTTATTACATACCTCCATATTTAGTAATACCTCGCTACTCATCTTCTTAAATTTTACTAGTCTAATTTATTCCATCGAATAGTAAAGGTCCGTACAAGTTAACTTGAACGCAAAATTCATGTATGATGTACAAATAAAAAAATGAATCTATCCTTCAAGGGAAAAAATCTGAAATATATTTGAATTTTGATCGAAATTATTATTACAATATCAAGTTATGAAAAAGGTCTTTTACCCTTGAACTATTTAATACTGTCATGATTTCTATTTTTAAAGTAAAACTATAAAAACTTTGACTAACATTTTAAGATGTATTTTTTCATCATATTAATATGCAAAAAAAAAATTATAATTTATTATACTTTTCATATAGTTTTAGAATATCTAATTTTTTTGTTTAGAGTATCAAATTAATATGATCTAATTACCTATGAAAATTAGTCAAATTGACTTTCGATAAGCGGAACATGACAAACAATTTCGGACGGAGGGAATAGTGTATATTAAAGGCATATATGTATCTACATGGACATAAAAAATGTTGCATAATTATAAATAGTATATATCCACGTAGACACATATATACCTTCAAGATACACTTTAATAATTCAGGATAAATGTCTTTCATAAAGTTTGATATCGTAGAGTTCAATTTCATTCATCAACTAACCTAAAAGTCATATGAGTTACACCTCATTCACACCAAAAATCCAACACAATCTCCCTATAACATTCTTCTTATTTTTTTCTGCGGTTGAAGGAATGTCTGTTGAGACCGACAAGAGCTAATAATTTTGGCAATTCGTACGCCAATTTTCTATGTGTTGTTCTATTATCCAACAATCACTATCCAAATAATTGCAAAAATTCTATATTATTATTTATTAATTCAATCCCATATGTCCATTATAAAAATACGATAATCCTCGTAATATATCCCTAAACCAAGCTAATTAATAATTGTATGGTACTCACAATTCTATATTTTTATAATTATAATTACCCTAGTTGTACTAACTCCAAATAAATAAATAAATAAATTACTTTATTGCATTAGTTCCAAGGAAGATAATGAAAGATTATAGTACTAGCTAAAGAATAATATATAGTTGACAAATGGGGGAATATATATGTAGGAAAAATACAATACTCAAAGCATTGGAAACCCCTAGTTGTGGGCCAAGTGTAGAGGCACATATCACAACCCAACATGTATTAGAATCCAATGGTTTCCGTTTATCAGTGGTAAGAGCCCAAACATATTTTTCAACTATTTCATCAGCATAGTTCTTTCACCTAATAATTAATCCAAGCTTTTTGAATAGAAGATAAATTTTTTATTATTATTCTTGAATTGTAGTTCATAGCTTGATATTTTTTTATGGTATTAGTCATTCATAACACCGACTGAAAATCTTATAAGAAAGTATGAGAGTTTGAATTTAAAATTTTATATGTTATTATAAATATAAAATAAAAATTAATATTTTTATTGTAGGATTCATAAATATACGAGTAAATATTATACTCGACTTTAATGTTGTATGAAATGCTAGATGATTATACTTGTAAACTTGGGTGATATATAGAAATGACCTTGAAAGTGGGTGATCACAAACTTTTGACATCGCTGCCTCATGGGCAAAACTTCATATTTAACAAGTTTTGACTTTCGATCTTTAAAGTTTTTGGCATAATATATAGGCATGCACTTTAACTTGGGTTTCAACAAGAATAAATATCTTTTAATTCTGAATGTGCACAAGCAAACATTTAAATTTGTATAAAGTTGAACATGTAATTAATCCACATATTCTACGTGTGAGATACACTCTAAGTAACTTGTATTATGAATATATATATATATATATGTTTATTTGTTCAACTTTATGTATATTTCTATATTATTCTATAAAAAATTTCTATTGAAGACCACTAATTTCTAAGATGTAATGTCCTGAAAGGCCTTTGACCAAATAGAATTGGACCTTGAATGGCAATCTAGTCCAGACCATTTTTAAGCTATATATCACTTGGACAATCTTGACCAAAAAGTTGCGCTGCATATTTGATGGCAGTCTAGTCCAGCCCATTTTAGCAATCTTGACGTCAAAAATTTAAAATTTTTTAGTAGCGAAAATAAGAGTGATGTCTTCTGAGTAGAGTATTCACAAGTATTGTATGATTATGACATTTCTTTTACCTTCTAAAATTGAGAAGATGACTCAATTAAAATTCAATTTTATTATGTCAAAGTTACTTAAACCTCATATTAACTCATTCTGCATTAGCAAAAGTTGATTATCTTAAGACCACTCTAATTGACAAAAAGAAAAAGACATTTGCCAACAAACAAGAAACTTCCTAAATCCCATTATCTAATATTGATTAGAAGGATTGAGCACAAACAAGCGGACAGGTGGTAATCATACTTCGTCAGCTTCCCTTTTGTTTTTTTGCAAATAAATTATTAATCGTTTAAATAATTAATCAACTGTTTAACTGGCACCAAAAAAAAGTTTCTTCTTCTTTTTCAAAGAAGCTCAATTTCCATTTTCTACACAGATCTTAAATAATCTCTCTCTCAATCATTCTTCTACGGAGGTGAATAGTGTTCGGCATGTCTCCAAAGCCATCGGAAAATGGAATCGACGGCGACGATGAGAGGGACGAAGAAGAAGAAGATTCTGAAGAAGAGGAGGTGGAGGAAGAAGAAGAGGATGAACCGAGGTTGAAGTATCAGAGAATGGGTGCAAGTGTGCCGTCGCTTTTGTCTGCTGATGCTGCTACTTGTATTGCCGTCGCTGAACGAATGATCGCCCTTGGAACACACGGTGGAGCTGTTCACATTCTCGATTTTCTCGGTAATCAGGTGATTAGTTCTTCTCCTGAATTCAATTTGAGTTCTACGGAGGACTTTAATTTGTTCTAGAGACACAGCTGAAACTACTGAATTTATTTCAATTGTTTATGTCATATACAAAATCACTTTTCCCCTTATTCTAGTCTCTGTAATATTTAAGTTCTAGTGAGTTTTTGTTTTGTTTTATTTTCATTCAGTCTATTTGTGATTTGATAGTTGTAGCATGTTTCTATTAGACAATTTTGAGGTATGAAGGCACTGTTTACATTCACCTCGATCTATCTTTTATGCTATGAAGCTCAGGGTAGGGATTCCATTGGGAAGTATATTTGAAGGATACACTAGGAGGCCTAGAGAATGATAGGAACTTCTTTAATGGTTGACTTTCCCAAAGCACATTTTAGAGTGTGTACTGCATATGAGTTAACAGCTAAAATAATTTATCATCCAGAATATAAGATATTGAACGAGCCAGAAGTCAAAAAAATTTAAGCAAATTTTATGATGTTTCCAGTGAAAAAGTACTGCCGTAGCCTATATTACCCTGGCGACTTTGTTGCCATTAGAAGGTTTCAGCTGGCTGCCTCATTGTGTTTATTGTCAGTTGAAGATTATCATTTCTATTGTTTGCTTCAAGAGAAGTAACAAATTCTGCTTTCTTCTAAAATGTTGTTCCGTTCAAAGTAATTCTGTTCTTCCCTGATCATGTATTATACAGGATCATTCTCCTCTACATATGGTTAGACACTATCAAATAGAACAAATCCTCGCTATCAAAACGTTCTTGTCTAGATAATTTACATTTTAGTAGCAGATTTACTTGGAGAGCTGAGGACTTTCACAGGAAGGCCTTAAGGAACCTGTTATCAGGTGTGGGAGTTGTCGTTGTTTTACGGATAAATTTTGTTCTTGATTCCCTGTTTGCAAATGCTTAAATCATTTCAGTGATCGTCGAAAGGAAAAAGCAGTGCTGGCAGTGTCTTTAGAAAGAAGTGAGAATAGTTGATTATGGAAAGAATAACTTTGGTGATTGGCGTAAGGTTGTCACCTGTACAGAAACTATCTACAACTCTACCAATATTGTACAGGCTTCTAGACCATATGTTAAGATAGAACAAGGAACAAAAACTTATTTTGCAACTCTTGGTTAACATCATACAGTATGGGTTTCATATATAGAAGGTTTTGAGCTGCTTGAAAAAGAAACTCGATTGGTGAAATAGTATCTCTTCCCCTTCCTGCACTGGGCAGGCGTCAGCCCCTTCTCCATGGGTATCTGGTAACCATGTGTGTAGGGGGATAATGGGCGATTTGACAGCAAAAACATCCTATTTCTTATACTATGTCATCAACAATAACATGTATCACTAAGATTATTCTGTTAAATATGTTAATGATTTACATTACCTTTCTCAAAAAAATAAAATATGTTAATGATTTTCCTGACTTTCAAAAAAAAAATTTTGCTCAGCCTAGCGTGATATTAAATCATAAAACAAATAGGTAATACAGCTTCTAAAAGCATCATCTTGTAGGTTTATTCAGAAGACATCTAAGAATGTTCTTTATTTATCTATGTATAAAATGAGCATCCTTTTCTTTGATTTAAAATTTCCGAAATTAAGAATTCACTTGTTTTTGTTTGTATATTTTGCAACTTTATACTACAGGTTAAGGAGTTTGCTGCTCACACTGCTGCTGTCAATGACCTCTGCTTTGACACAGACGGAGAATACGTTGGTAGCTGCTCTGATGATGGCTCTGTTGTAATAAATAGTCTTTTTACTGATGAGAGGATGAAATTTGAGTATCACCGACCAATGAAGGCCATTGCTCTAGACCCAGACTATGCAAGAACATCTTCCAGAAGATTTGTTACTGGTGGTTTGGCAGGTCAATTGTATTTAAATGTTAAGAAGTGGCTGGGCTATCGTGACCAGGTTTGTTGTATACTTTTTTGTGGTAATAATTTACCTGTACTTTCTATATTGAAAAAATGACAATACCTGGGGAGTCTTCTGATCATTCCTAGTGTACTTCTATTTGACAGGTTTTGCACTCTGGTGAAGGTCCAATTCATGCTGTGAAGTGGAGAACTAGCCTCGTCGCCTGGGCGAATGATACAGGAGTAAAAGTCTATGATGCTTCCAATGATCAGCGTATAACATTCATTGAAAGACCTCGTGGGATTCCACGCCCTGAACTGCTGCTCCCCCATATTGTTTGGCAGGTTGGCGTTATAACTCTCATGCAGCTTATGATCACCAACCATATTTATGGATTTTACTCATATTGAGTTATACTCCCTCCGTTTCAAAAAGAATGTCCCTATCTCCTTTTTAGTCCGTTTCAAAAAGAATGACCCCTTTCCTTTTTTGGCAACATTTTAACTTTAACTTTCCACGTGGCATGTTTAAGACCACAAGATTAAAGGGCATTTTGGTACATTTGACATAACTTTAATTTAGAACCACAAAATTAAAAAGTCTTCTTTCTTTTCTTAAACTCCGTTCCAAGTCAAACTAGGCCATCCTTTTTTAAACGGAGGAAGTACATATTTCTTACTTAGAAAAGGTTAAGATATGGGAAAATGCAATTTATTAATAAGATTATAGTGGTACTCTTATGCTTTCTTTTTTGAATAATAAAGAACGTAGTTGTACTCTTTTGGATCTCAGTTATCATGTGTCTTACTTTTGATTATTCTGGCTATTCTCTTGTTTTACAATGACATTCAGGATGACAGTCTTTTGGTCATTGGTTGGGGAACATCCGTGAAAATCGCATTGATAAGAACGACTCAAAGCAAAGGCGCGAATGGGACGTACAAGCATATGTCTATGTCTAGTCTGAATCAGGTGGATATAGTGGCATCTTTTCAAACCAGCTATTTCATTTCAGGAATTGCTCCCTTTGGTGATTCTTTGGTTATTCTAGCTTATATTCCGGGTGAAGAAGATGGAGAGAAAGACTTCAGCAGCACTATTCCCTCCAGGCAGGTAATTGTTTCATATTCTGCTTTTTGACCCTGAACTTGACTCCCAGATCAAATTGCATTGTACTTGGCCCTTTTCCTGTATGAACAATCTTATTGCTTGCTCTACTTAATGTTTGGTGAAATGCTCTCATATACTCAACATGTAATGTGATTGAAATAGTGATGAAAGTGTGTACCTGTACTGACCTTCATTGAGTTTTTCAACTGCAAGTACTGTTGTTGACTAGGCTAAAGGCTTGAGGAACAGAATGTGATAAGCAATTCATAATTTTCTTTGGCATCTTTTTTTATGGTTAAATTCAGGATTCACAAATTGAGCATTTTGGAATTCATTTCTCAATTCGAAAATTTTCACTCCAACCTTATTTTCATAAGAAGACATTTTTAGCAATTTAACTCTTTAACTTTCAAAACCAAAAATTAAAAGTGAAAAGCGACTGGATTAAGTGGATAGGGGTCAAAGTGGGTGAAGTTTTCTGGTGGAAGGGTTGGACTTGGAGCATCTGCATTGAAGAGGAGTCTCCTTAGTGAGAAGGATAATCTAGTCCACATGCAGCTCAGTTTGGTAACAATTCTTGCTTCTCAAAACGAAAATGGGTTATTGGTAACAATTCTTGCTTCTCAAAACGAAAATGGGTTATGTGTACACTTTTTGCTTATTTGGATGAAAAACTTTCTGGGTTTCACTTTAATATATAGATTGTTAGGACTTACGAGTATATTAGAAGTTGAGAAGGGCTAATGTGTCAAAATGTAAATAATAAAAAAATAGAGGAAAGTGCAGTCAACTACCCTAACCTTGTAAACCTTAGCCATCTTAATAATCATGTCTGCAGTGTTCTAACACATGAAACCATATGTGAATGAGTGGACTATGTGACATTCTGTTCCTTCACTTGTATATGTGTTTTTCTTGTAAAGTTGAGGGAATTCTTCTGAACTTCAAGTCTTGCACACTAGATGCTACGAACATCCCTATTTCGTGATCAAGTTTCTAAAGTAATAGTTGCTGGACTTTTTGAATATCTGACAGGGAAATGCCCAAAGGCCAGAAGTGCGTGTTGTGACATGGAATAATGATGAGCTCGCGACGGATGCTCTTCCTGTACATGGCTTTGAGCACTACAAGGCCAAAGACTATTCGTTGGCTCATGCTCCATTCTCTGGTACTGTTTGCTTGACTGTAGCTATTCCTCAATTTTGTCTTCTTTTCACATGGGCTTGCAATGAGAGTTTTTATGGGATAAGGTAACATGTTCAAATGATTATAGGTAGTAGCTATGCAGGAGGGCAGTGGGCTGCTGGTGATGAACCCTTATACTATATTGTGTCCCCCAAGGATGTGGTTATTGCAAAACCACGGTGCGTTAGCTCTTTTTGTTTTTTTCATATGGTTTTGAAGTTTTTGTCACATATATGATTGTTATGTTTTATTTTCATTAAGATAAAGTGGTATTTTCTTAGGGGAATTTTACCCGTTGCATATCCTTCATTTTCTTGAATAAAATAAATTATTTATTAGTAATAAAGTAAATGTATAAAGTATGGAAAAGGGGGGACAACATTTCCTCAGTCAACTAACATGCAATGATTTGTAAAAGGAACTTCTGACTATCTGTACACACCTATAGTTTTCAATGTCCAATAAATAAAGACATTCCTTAGCTAAGTCAGATATATCCTTAAGAGCGCTGTTTCGCCTTAACAGAAAATAAATTTTGACTATCCGGACTGCCTAACTTGCATTACTTTCAGTTCTTGTATCCAATTATTCTTTTAAAGTGCATACTTTAATTTAGTCACTAATAAGTTGAGTTGCAGTCTTCACAAAAGATAGTCATTTTGTTATAGACAATCCAATTTCTCTTTTCCCAGACTTCCACTTTGGCATGAATAATTAACTCCCTGCTCGATTATGTAGTTCCTCCAAAAATATGATACCCTTCCCAAAAATAGTCACCAATAGAACAACCCTACAGGAAAATAGATTCTTTTCTAAGATCAATGGCAGATGTAAGATTCTAGTTTGATTAATTTGCATCCAAGCTCCACATCCTTGCTAAGGCAATTTGTTCAGGGCTTCTAATTTGAACAAGTGCTGAGAATGAAATCATGTTCATTACTTACTTTGAATGTGCTACTAGAAATTTTTTATTTTTTACCTGTTTCTGTAGATGGATGTCAAATCTGTAACAACTCTTCTATTCAAAAAAATAGAAATCCCCTCCCCTTCCAAATATAGGTATGCAGGCTGGCAAATGTTGTCATTTTTATACGTGCTTATATTCTGAGATTGGTTGTTAGGGATGCAGAGGATCACATTAATTGGCTTCTCCAGCATGGATGGCATGAGAAAGCTTTAGAAGCGGTTGAAGCCAATCAGGGTCAGAGTGAACTACTTGATGAGGTATTCAATGTGAATTTGGTTTCTAATCCTCAATGGTCTAATGTAAATATAAGTTCAACTGAATGTAAGGTTAATTCCTGGTATAATGCTCTATATAGCTCCTAACTGCTTCTTCGCTTGTATGTATGTATAGAAGGACTGGGATGCTTCAAGGGAAGGAATCTTTTTTTTTGCTTGCATGCTTTTTTATAAGATGGTTAATTTGATTCGGAAAATAGCAGTCTACTTATGTGCACTTAATCAAGTCGAGTATTGATCGGAATGGGTTGGGATTCCCAGCTCTCCAATATCTTCTCCTATTAATTCAGTATTATAAAGACTAAGAAAAACACTTTTGGTGATCATAATTTGATATCAAAGGGAAGAATTGTTCAGTGGTTATACCCAATATACACATTAGAAATTATTAACTACCCATAACTGTTAACAGAGTGGTTGATTGGGCAGTCATTGGGTTTGCTCTCAATTTCACCACTGGGTATTTAATGGAGATTAATCATGCTTACGGAGGATTCATTTAGGAAGTTGCTCAATTTTGGCACGAAAAGAAAGGAAGTGGTTCATTCCAAAAAATAGAAAGCTTTTTTTCTTACAAGGTACAATTAGAAATTTCTCTTTATTTGATTTGTTACAAAATCGACCATAGATCAATTCCGTTTTGTTTGGGGGGTATTGACTACACTATGAGCTTCATGTTACACTTTCCAAGTGACATTATCAGGTCCAGGTCATCCCAATTGGATTGACTGGTCGTCATGTTCAATATCTATATATAATTGCTATGTCAAGAAAAATTTTCATCTTCCCATTTTCATTTTGTATGTGATCAAAATTTTGCTTAATGAATTAAAGATCTCATTGTGGTTTGTTTCTCTCTCAATCAGGTTGGTTCAAGATACCTTGATCATTTGATTGTTGAAAGAAAATATGCTGAAGCGGCATCTTTGTGTCCAAAGTTGTTGCGAGGATCAGCTTCCGCGTGGGAAAGGTATAGAAAGTAGTTAAAATCACAATCTTTAGGAAGTATAATTTTGGTAATTTTATTTGGATATTGTTCTAGATGGGTTTTCCACTTTGCACATCTCCGGCAGCTTCCAGTTTTGGTTCCATATATCCCAACTGAAAACCCAAGATTACGTGATACGGCTTATGAGGTCTGTATATTACTGTGGTGGCTGTTCTTTCACTTCTTAGTATGACTTCTCTTTTGCAGCTAAAGAAACTCAACTGGTAAAGTATCTGTTGTGGTTTAGGTAGCTCTTGTTGCTTTGGCGACAAATCAATCTTTCCACAAGGATCTGTTATCGACGGTCAAATCTTGGCCACCTCGCATTTATTCAACAACGCCTGTTTTCTCCGCTATTGAACCTCAGATTAATACCTCATCTATGACTGATCCACTCAAAGAGGTAAGTGTGTAGTGGTTCTTGTCTATGATTTATATGCAAAATGTTTTTTTAATATCCACTCAATGTGCTAGTTATACCATGTAGGCGCTAGCTGAGTTATATGTAATTGATGGACAACACGATAAAGCTTTTGCTCTTTATGCTGATGTAAGTTCCACTTCCACTTATAACAATCATCATGATGTACTAAAGTGCATCACTCTAAAGCGGGGTGTGGTTCTGTGTTTTGACTTTGATTTTGTTTTTATTTCATGATGTTTTCAGCTTATGAAACCGGATCTATTTGACTTCATCGAAAAGCATAATTTGCATGATGCTGTTCGTGAAAAGGTAAGGTTTTATGCTGGACTGGCTGAAGTTATTAACACATTTCATGCTTTGAGAGTGATGGAATTCAGCTCAACTCGAATTTATTTGGAGTGCATAGTCTAATTCTTTTTCCGTTATTAACTATCTTCTTCAGAAGTAAGACAGTTACCATTTCACTATTTTGTAGAAAAAATAAGCCCCCTTTTTTTTTGGTATATTTGGTCTCATTTGGTAAATTTAGCTCTAATTCCTCAATTTATCAGTCTTAATTCCCTTGACATGGATTTATAGGTACTCCAATTAATGATGATCGACTGCAAGCGTGCGGTACTGTTATTAATCCAGCAGCGCGACTTAATACCGCCATCTGAAGTGGTATCACAGCTTATTGCTGCAAGGGATAAGTGTGATTACCGATACTTTTTGCATCTCTATCTTCATTCACTATTTGAAGTGAATCTCGATGCTGGAAAGGATTACCATGACATGCAGGTTTGTATAAATTAACTTTAGAAGTATCGACTCGAAACCCTAATAGGTCTCGAGGTAAAATTGTCTGATTCGATGAGATGTCTTCCACAAGCGAGAATATGTATTTCTTGATCTATTTGGTACTGTTTTCTGCTCTAATGTTACCTGACGTTAGAGATGGTGTCTTTGTAATAGATTTTAGGTGGGCATATTCGATAAATACTACTTGACATATTTGTTCTCTTAAATTTTAATACTGTAGCTTAGAATAACTTAACAAAACATTATCCAGGAACCTCACCATTGCAAACTTAAATTGTTTAATCATCCCAGATATGGTAATATAGCTATTTGGATTGATTCAATCAATAAAAATGTAACTGCTAGTTTAGATATCATTCTTCCAGGTGGCTTCTTTATCAATATTTGTACAAGCCTTAAGTAGCTCAAACAGAAGCGGTGTTATGTTTACCTACTGACATTAATAGTTTAATAATGAAAACAATTATCTACCAGTTTTCCATATTTTATGTCTGGTTTTGCAACCTCATCCCATACCACAATAGATAAGATCCAACCACATTTTACGTCAACGTTCCAACAATTTGATTTTCTTATCATTTGGTTGACTAAAGTATCTGTAAGACTATAACCAATGAGGCTAAAACAAATCAGCTGCCCTATATGAGCTTATAAGAGAGAACATTTAACTGTAAATTTTAAGAAAATATGATGCTGGGAAAGACAACACGTGTTCTTTACTGCATCTTCCCTTGCTTTTTTATTCATGTATTCTCTAATTTATATGCATCTAATCTTGTTGTGTACTCCATTTTTTTTACGTTGAAATTCCTTTTGGTCTTTCTTATATTGTCTATTATTTGATAGTTTTTGTATGACTCCCACAGGTTGAGCTGTATGCTGACTATGATCCTAAGATGCTGCTTACCTTTCTTAGAAGCAGCCAGCACTATACATTGGAAAAGGTTTGTGAAGATGAATGGCTGACAATCTCAACCTGTGTTTGGTTGATCTTTCTTATTTTATTTATACATACATTCACACCTTGATACAGAAAAAAATTGTCAGGCTTATGAAATCTGTGTGAAGAAAGATCTACTGAAAGAGCAAGTTTTCATCCTTGGAAGAATGGGGAATGCGAAGCAAGCGCTTGCTGTTATCATTAATAGGTTAGGAGATATAGAAGAGGTACTTGAACCTAATTTTATGAGTTTCATCTTGCTTTCAAATTTGGTGATGAGACTTGCCCCATAACTAAATACATGCAGGCGATAGAATTTGTAAGCATGCAACAAGATGATGAACTCTGGGAGGAACTGATAAAGCAAAGTTTTCATAAGCCTGAAATGGTAAATCATCAGTTACCTATTCTCCCATTAACTTGCAAAGCGAGATAAAACAGATTCTTCTCTTTTATATTTTTGATTGGGTTTCCTTTTCCATGCTTCACCTTATTTTTTTCAGGTTGGTGTATTGTTAGAGCACACTGTAGGGAATCTTGATCCCCTTTACATTGTCAATATGTTGCCCAATGACCTGGAGATACCTCGGTAAGTTAGTCCAGAAATCTTGCTCTTCTGTTCTAATCTGCAAATTTGCAGTTGCTTACTATAGAATTGTATGCAATATAATTTTGTACTTGTATGACAAAAATGAGTTGCACAGGCCTAGGATATTCTGTAATTACGCATGCTATTTGTTGAACTAGACTTCATGTGTAACTACCTAAATGTAATTGCAACATTGCTCGCATGTGCAGTCTGAGGGATCGTCTGGTCAAGATTGTGACAGACTACAGGACAGAGACCTCTCTTAGACATGGGTGCAATGATATTCTTAAGGTACATTATCTTGTTTACACCTATATTCGGTGGTTTCTTATGGAACATTTTCATTATATACAGAGTTGTACAGTAGGAGTTTTTTGACAATTTGAGTTTTATTTACAGGCTGATTGCATGAATTTGTTGGTTAAATATTACAAAGAAGCCAAGCGCGGTGTTTGCTTGAGTGATGAAGTAGATGATGTATCTTCCCGACGAGGTGAGAAGAGTGTTTCACATCTGGGAGAGAGATCAATGAGCATGAAATCTGTGGAGGTCAAATCTAAAACCAGGGGAGGTGGAAGATGTTGCATATGCTTTGATCCATTTTCTATACTGAATGTATCAATCATTGCATTCTTTTGTTGTCATGCGTATCATACAACATGTCTTATGGAGTCCTCCATTTCCGTTGGTGGCAAAAAAGAGGCAGGAGTCGCTGCCCAGAGGACTACCTCATATGATGAATATCTTAATGGTGTTAACGACGACTATGAGGATGAGGATGAGGAAGAGGATGCTACTTCAGGTGCTCTGCGGATGCGTTGTATTTTGTGTACCACAGCTGCAGGTTAATATCTGCTAATTTTGTTTCTGTAACATAGTTGTGCGTGGTGTGTGCATATATGATGAGCTTGTGCGATTTCGACACTTGCAGCTTCTTGTTCTATGAGTTGTAGGCTTAGTCATTTGTAACATATGCATTGATGAGTTCTTTTCCCTGCTTAATTTTTCAAAAATAGTAGGGTGTGGGAATAAATGTGGTTTTCCCGAATTTCCTCTACTAGTGTTTATTGTGTGTGTGGAAAATGACTGGTGCACGACGTATCATTGCTTGGCCAATAAATGTTCCTTTCTCTTTTTGTGGATTTTTTGACATTTATTGCTCTATTAAGTTAGTGAAGGAAGTTTTGCGCATTTGAAAGTGTCATCACTAAGATGATTGACAGTAAGAAGTCGAGTCAATAGAGATTTACAAAATTTGATGTGCTAATAATTGAACAATGAACGAAATTAAGTATACTCTTTGCTACGGAGGCTAATTAGGTAGGTCATCTTTGGACGAGTAAGAAATGATTTAAATTAACTTTGAATTTGCTTAGGAAAGGAAGTTTTATAGTGGAAAGTTGCATCACACAAAAGATGCTGACAAGTTTTAGGGACATAGTAGAAGACAAGCCAAAAGAAGTCATTGGACTAATAAGAAATAAGTAAACAAAATAGTAAATGTATTTGTACACTAGCAAATAATAGTGAAGTGGATGGACGTTAGAGTAAACTTACATAAAATACTGAACGTACGAAAAAGGAACAAAAGCTAATTTCGAATGTGTTTTGTTATATAGAAAGGCAAATAGGACTATAAGCCACCAACAGAAAAGAAAGGTGAAAGGAAAAGAGTAAAATATAATTGAACATTTACTGTCTGTTGTGACCATAACTACGTCACACAACATGCAGTTGCAAAAAGCATAACCATGATCTGTAAAGCCCACAGACCAACTTAAAAAAAATAGTTTAATATAAAAGAAGATTTCTACTGAATACTTCTTCAGCAGTAAAACATGACCTCCGACACATTTTCATGAATCTTAGGAAGTTGCCTGAATTGTGCTGCTGCTCCTCCCTCACCACCTTCATTAGCAGCTCTTACATCCACGTCATTCTCCATGTAATAGCGTGCACGAAAGGCAGCTAGATGTGCATAGTAGGCAGGTGGTACTGTGTAAATAACGCCATAATAAGTTGTGCAAATAATTCAGTGTAAAACAGAAAAAATTTTAAAACCACCAAGTAGGCGAAAACTAACCTAAGGAAACTGATCGTGTACACCTAACGTACCTGTGAGACGAAAAAAAGATGATGATTATATGATTTGAAATGATAAAAAGATATACTAATTCCAAGTAAATAAAGTTCAAGGGACTTTACGTGTAGCACAGGTAGTTCGTTACATTCTGAATGCCATCTGCGGTGAAATTGTTCTCATCATACAGTACATGGTAATGCGCAGGACGACTGGTACCCTAATGAACAACAAACAAGAAAGATCATTAAGGATCGTACAAGCATTAATAAATGAAGTAATTTAACAAAATTACCTTGATCCCAGCGTGGCTACATAAGTAAAAATCGAACTCAGTTGGGTGGCATATGTTGGTGTCTACCACAGTACCTATTTTGCAAAAGTAATAGCAGCCATTATTTACTGTTCATCAATGTTGTCATGCATAGATAATATGCTTATGAATGCTTCTATCAGATATTTACAAAAGAGAAACACTGAAACCTGGCAAAATGTTTCCACTCCTGTCTGTCAAAGTACGATCATCATGATTGGAAGGGAATAGACGTGTATGATGTCGCTTCTGCACTACCACAAAGGTAACTCGTGGCAGATAATCACTTTGCAGGGCAACACATGCCTAAAGAAAGGTTTGTTAGGGCTTGTAACAAAGACCAAATTGGAACCCACCTCACATTTGTATTCCATTAACAGTACAACATCAGGTCACAAAAAAGTAAGAAGATAAAAGAAACATCATCCTGCAAAATAATATCACAGAAAGCACTAAGGCCTTGTACTGAAAAACAGTCGGGATTGTATACCTTGCGGATCGCATCCATTTCTTCCAATAAAACCTGATTGAATTGTCCTTCGCTGACTCCATCTCTGTCATTTTACAGTGGGTTAATTGGCTAATATGGAAAAAAGGTGCACAAAATTACTGCATGACTAAAACAAAAACTGACCTATAGAAGATTATTCTGTCAGGCTTAATTTTTGTCGCGGCATAAAACGCTTTCAACAGGTCCCTGAAAAAAGAATGAATTTGTATAACGAGAAAAACTAGGGTATTTAAGGCACAAAGCATGGAACAAAGTTAAGGACTTCTACATTATCATTCCACCGCGAACAACACCCTTTTTAGAATCTTCCTTCTCCGTGTACAAGTCCATAATGATCTCTTGCCTATGGGGCTGTGCAGAAACAATACCCCTATATTTAGTAACTTCAGGCCAATCCATTGATGCAACCACCTGCAAAGGAGAATATACCAGTTCATTTTAGTTGAGCATGGAAGAGCCTTTTAGCTCTCAATAGGAAATTTCAACGTAAGAGGAGAGAAGTATCATATTCAGTATACAGCTGCTATAGAGGGACTAGAATCTTCTCCCGGTTGCGGATGTGTCACATCAGCACCGAAGACAATTGTGGTCTTATCGGTGAGGAAAGGCATATTCTTACTAACTGCCAGCTCCAAAACAGAGTTTCTTCCACCCACCTGAAGTAAAAGAGCAGACCAAAAAAAAAAAGTATGATAGAAACTCTTTATGGAACTTTTTTAACAGCTTTGCAATACTAAAATGACAAACCTTGACATTTATCTTTAGAGAGAGGTTTTCAAGAAATGCAATAGATGGGGGTCGTAAATTCTTTGGGTGGCAACATTGGGAAACAATTCCCAAATCTATTTCACACAGACGCTTGATCCTTCCTGAAAAAAAGAAGACATCATCTAAATTAAATCAGCAGCATTCAACTACCTACGTCATTTTTGTGGTTTTATGTTCTTCCTTTAGGCAGTTAGCAAATCAACAGTCTCTATCACTCACCATATTGTCCAGTACCGTCAGGAAGAATAACAAGTAACAGCTGGAGATGTTTTATTTTCAGATCCTCCCCCAACTTATCAATCGCTTGCATAGATTCTCTATGGATATCACGAAGAGTCGTCGCAATATGATCAGGACGAGCTTGGCGGAACGGCACCAATGGTGCAGCGAAGGTCTAAAACCAAACATATCAAGACAGAGCATGCACGTGCAACTGCACAATTAAGCAAAGTAAAATTTATGCTTACCATCCCTTTACTAATGCACATACGGAGCAGGCCATCGACGAGCCTCTCTGGCGGGATCTGTTGGGAGAAGCTAACACACGTCCAATAGTATACATGCGCCGGATTAATCATTTTCTAATAATAAAAGAAAGTTTGATTAAACCACCTAAACTGGCAATGAATAATGTCACTGATTAAAAAGTTCAGGATCGTTTGACCATTCAATATGACAGCTTTTGACAAAAAAGGAGAGAGATGCATCTGACAATTTAAGTTCTCAATGACACTGGAAAATAGACACCTTCTAAATCCATTAAGTGAATTTAGGAAATAACAAAAACAATTTCATTGACTTGAAGATAATAAGAACAGTATCAGGAATAAGTAATCATGTTTAGGTACCAACGTCTCACATGAATCCAGAATTACTAAAACTGTACAAGTGAATATTGAAATACCTTATCAATCATATTCCATTGACCAACCCTGGGATCCACTCGTGATTCTTTCCCAGACGCATGAAACCTTAGCTGCAAGATCAATAATTACAGAGATAGCTCACATAAAACTGAAGATCCTAATGAATGCATCAAACAAAGGATAGTCAAAGGAGTTACCGTTGGAGGATTAAGAACCCGTGCTTCAATGGTGGTGAGGCGTGCATCAACTCCAATACCAAATTCATGCACCAAATCGTCGTCAGCATACTTGTTGACCCTCACAATCTACATTACAAAAGAATCATCCAATCAAAAACAAGATGTAAAAAGCATTTGCAACTAATTTCGACAAGAACCATTTTCATGATTTATAGATCTGACGGTTACTTACATTCTGAATGCCATTTTGCCTTTCTTTTGGTCTCTGACAGGTTGCCCTCAGCATCTCTGTGACCTGCCTGCCATTTAGCATTTTTGTGTATCTTTGTCCAGGAACAATTTTGCAAATCTGAAATATACCAAAAGAGAAAATTAGTACATGCAGAAAGATAACAGCAATAGAAAAGGTGGAAAATAGAAATGAAGGGAATTAAGAGTACGTCACCTCCATAGGCAGATATACAGGCTTTGCACTGTTGCCACACTGAATCGCAGGCAACATAGGATACGCTAGTACAATCTTGTACTTCTTGTTGAAGTATTGTTCCACCGATATCATTCCGTCAGTGCCATCAAGAGGAAACCTTAATTATGATTAGATTGTCAAAAATAATTAGACATTACTTGGAGAACGTAAAGTTAGACAAGAATATAATTGTAACAACAATCTCAAGAAAAATGAAACTAATTAATAAGGCAACAACCATATAAAAAAAGTTATTTCAATCTAATCCTATAAAAATAAAATTAAAAGAATGCATTACAAGAACACACACAGATGAGTTTATGATAATACGTTAAGTTGATGATAATGTTTCTGTGCTTTAAGCTTTGTAATGTTAAAAGTTTCAACTAACTGCATACCCATAAAATAACCAGTACAACATCAAAAACAAAATTATGAAGCCATAGTCTAATGGTCTCAAAGCTCCAAACTAGTAACATACATCATTTGCGACGATGATTCAGGAGTCAACCCTGTGATCCTGTAGCGTCTCCCTTGATGAGTCGCTTCTACCTTAACACCTTTTAAAACCTTTCTAACCTGAAAAAAAAAAGTGAAAAGAATCAACATTTAAAACATTTTCCAGATAAGTAGAATAAACATCCAAAAAGGCATTTGCATATTGAGCAAAGGACATCTACAAACACTATCATCCAACAAATCTTCAATTCTTTTACCAGCTTCATATTGTGGCAAACCATAATCAGAGCATAGCCAACAGACTATGAATAAGCACTTTTCAAGTACCTTTGAATGGTCCTGATCAGACAGCGACACCCGAGGATGATCCCTGAGATTCAGGTGCCGCAAAACATAATCAGAAACAAAAACGGACTCATAGAATGCTCTGGCTGACATATCTGCAGGCACAGTAGCAGGAAAAGAAACATGTAAGAGAACGTAATCCAATTAGTCTCAAAGAAGTTAAAAAAAATAAAAAGACACCAAACACAAATGTAAAATTCCCATCCAGGACTTCCTTGCATGTTCATACCAATATTGAGAGCAAGGCCCATCTGAGTTGGTCGAAGACTCTGATAATACCCTCTCCAGTATTCCAACCCACCAGTAAGCAAGCCAGCGTCACCTGCAAACGTACGGTGGAAAAGCGACCTTCCCACTACTTCATATCTGCAGTTGTAAGAGTTTGAGTTGTCTAAATTATCATTCTGATGGAAACAAAAAAAAAAAAGATGAACAGAGAGGAACATACTTTGCTGATGGGTTTGTCCGCAGCACCACATCCAAAGCTTGAATTGTTTCTTGCGGTACATCTGACTGCCTACTTTGCAAGAACTGTTTCAAATGGTGAATATCAGCTTTGGCGGCAAACTTAATGGAGACCTTAAACTCCTTTTCCCTCCTGAAAAAATTAAACAATGCAACAAAGTTCATACAAAAATAAATAAACAAATAAAAACATTAATCAACTCCACTCAAGCTTTTGAATTCTAACGAGCTTGAAACTGAAATTATCCGCAAATTACAAAAATACGAATTGTTATGCTTGGAAATATGCATATTTACCTTGGTCCACCATTATCATCAGCAAAAATGATAACAAATTCCTTGGAAGTGAATGGGAGCGCACCAGCAGTGTAAGCACTCTTTCGACCATCATATGCTAAACCCATTCCACCCAAGTGTGAAAGTCTATAGTTATTAACCAGCTGTTGGATTATCAGTCGGCACACTTTCTTTGACAGAACCTCAGGACTGATTGTAACCTGAAGATTAAAAATTAATAAATCACAACTTAACCATTACTGTAACAACTATAGCTATGGTCCATACATCACAAATAAAATATTGATATTATTTTTTAAAAAAGAAAAACAGCATTGTTATAACCAAACTAAAATTTCAAAATTTAAATTCCAGATAGGATAGAACTTTTAAAAAAAAATGGAGGGTAATGTGTTATATTACATTTCTAAAAACTAGATATTGTTGAATAATCCATTAAAGAGATGCAAAATATTAGTACATTTCTGGATTGTAAAACTGTGCCAAAAATTCATTTATTTTGAATAGAAGTAGTACTAAAATAAGCATTACACGTATACAAGTATGTGTTACATATAAACAGATAATTCCGGTATATTATGTGTATACATGTAAAAGAAAAAGACATGTACATATACAAATATATGTATATACAGATAATACAGATGTACTGTATATACATATACAAGTATATGTATAAGCACTTACAGAGAGAGTAAGAATGACAGAGGCGCCTATACACACAACAACAAAAAAATTAAAAAATCAAGTAATACATCAAATGGTCTTTACTTACATCATAGTGATGTACATCTCGATCAGCAACCTGAACGAGAAAGTGATTTGCCCTCACTAAGCACTTACGCCCCAACTTTCCGGAATCCGGTCTAGGAGGAGGCCGAATGCTTTTAGATGATACCGGTGGCGGCCTTGGCGGCTGCGTCGAAGTCGACGGTCCCGCTAGATGTGCGGGGATGGTAGCAACAGGAGGCTGTACAGGCGGTGACGACTGTTGCGCGGGCTGAGGCCTAGCAGGAGGATTTGCAGATGTGGAAGGTTGAAGCGAAAGCTTCTGTTCAACCTCCCGAGTCATCGATGAAACCTCCATTGACTGTTGTTGATGATGATACATCGGAGGAGCATTGTAACTCGGTGATCCGCCACTGGAATAAGTTCCTCGACCACGACCACCGGGAGACTGATATCCTCTGCCACGACCATCGGAAGGAGATGTTCGACCACCGCTTCTGCCGCCACCATATGGAGGTGTTCGACCATCGCCTCTGCCGCCACCATAAGGAGGTGTTCGTCCACCGCCTCTGCCACCACCATAAGGAGAACCACCGCGACGTCCTCGTCCACGTTCCGACATTGTTAACGAGAGAGAGAAAAAGTAATGAGAAGAAGAGAAGTTGAATTTGAGTATAATGAAAAAGTGACAGCGGAAGAAGTGGGGAAGACACTCTCTTATATAGGGGAAATGAGGGGAATATTTACCCTCAGGTCCTCAATTAAAACGTTAATTATTTTCAACTACACGCAGTAAATTCCTTTTTTGTTTCATTTATCACAAGTTGTTAGGAATAGAGTAGAGATAATAATAAACCAATAAATAATAAATAATAATAATAATTTTGTGGAAAATGTAATAAATGTCCTTTTTTGGTTATTTCTATTACTTATGAATATATTTTAAAAAGAAGAAAAAGTTATAAATGACAAGTTGTGTTTGTCAATGAATTATAAATTGGAGTTTTTTTTATAGTGAAATATTTGGAATGAAAACATATTTTTATTATTTTTTAAAATATTAAAATTTTAAAATTTAATTCGAAGTTGACTTTCAATTTTGATGGTCATACATATTTAAAGAAATTAAAATCTCAAAAAAAGTGAAACATATTTTTATTATTTTTTAAAATATTAAAATTTTAAAATTTAATTCGAAGTTGACTTTCAATTTTGATGGTCATACATATTTAAAGAAATTAAAATCTCAAAAAAAGTGAAATGACCATCTTGGTAGAAGATTTTCTTCCATATTTGATTAAGTCCCAAAATTACTTATCTTATTATTTGTATTGTAGTGATGAGATAAACTATTTTATAATTGTACTGATGAGATAAACTAATTCATATAAATGGTGGAATAACTCTATATCTCATTCATTGTACCAAATGATCCCTTAGAAATTTATGTTGGTTGAACTTATTTGAAAACACCTAAAGTTGACAATATTTTTCACTTAACGCATTTATTAGGATTTTTACCATTTAAACTCCTATAACAAAATAAAATGTGTGATGTTACCACTTTTGACCAACTCGACCAAATTATAATGAAAAAATAGTTGTAAGATTGAAACGTCTATTAGGATCTGATTATGTCATGATTTTAACGTTTTCCGTTGACGTGAATAAACGTGCAAAGAGTGTGTAGCACAGTTGGCAGTGACACGTCAAAATGACAAATTAAATAATGACGTGTTACAAAAGAAGAAAAAATCAAAAAAAAATTATAAGTATCATGAACCCTACCTCAAAAATATCAAAATTATTTCAGATATATTATCGGCTAAAAAAGACGGTTCAAGATAATCTACAATAATAAACATCAAAAACACAACAAATAAGAATGAAAAAATAGTTATAATGTTGAAACATGTATAAGGATATGGTTATGTCATTTTAAAGTCTTTTGTTGACGCGAATAGATGTGCAAAAAGTGTGTAGTACACTTGGCAGTGAACCGTCAAAATGATAAATTAAATGAAGAAGCATTATAAAAGCAAAAAATCAATAAAATAAATTAAATTTTTAAAAGTATTATGAACCCTACCTCAAGAATATCGAAAATAATTCTGATATATTCTTGGGTAAGAAAAATACAGTTCAAAATAATCTACAACAATGAACATTAAAATTACAAAAACACAACAAATAAAAATGAAAAAATAGTTATCAGATTGAAACTATAACAAAATAATATAACAATTTGAATATAAGGAATCAACGAGAGAAGGTGAACAAACGGAAGAAGAAGAATGACAAAGCTGAATAAGTATACCCTTTGAAGTTGTTGAGTGATTTAGGCTTGAGACTTACATGTTGTAGATCTCAACTTCAAAGTCTCTTGCCCATTTAAAGCAGGAGATTTTCCTTCTGAATCAAGCTCGTCTGCACCGGACTTTCCTAGTGAGGTTTCTTTCTCCTAGCGGCGGATCCCCTTCTCATAAAAATAAATAAATGAAATAGCTGAACCCTATGTCTGCTTAAATAGTATAAATTTTAATTGAGGTGTCTAAGGGTGTGTTTGGTATGATGGAAATGTTTTTTAATTTTGTCATGTTTGGTTGGATCAAATGTTTTTCAAATCAATTCATTTTTCTCAAATTTAAGGAAAATGACTTCCCTCTAAAACTTAAGGAAAACATTTGTAAAACTCTCTTCCAGTCTCCCCCCCTACCCACCCTACCCTACCAGCCCCCCACTTACCCAACCCTACTACCCCCACCACCACCACCACCACCAATTCTAACCACCCCCACCCCCAAAAATTTATTGTTTTTTTTTAAAATAAATCAACTTCAAATTTTATTTTTTTCACCCATACCCTTGAACGCCCCCCCCCCCTCCTTCTCACGAAAAATATTTTAAGTTTGTCTTTTTTAAAAAAATTCAACTTCAAAAATTATTTTCTACTCTAGTAAAAAATAAAAGATATTAATCAAAAATATTTTTCATTCAAAAATCGAACACAAAAATATTTTTTCGAAAAATATTTTCTACTCACCAACCAAACATGAGAAAATAAGTTGAATATCTACTTGTTTTCTGGAAAACATTTCCATGAAAAACATTTTCCTTCATACCAAACACACCCTAAGAATCCATTTGAATTGGCTTAAAATAGCTTTTAAGTAAAAAAAAAGTCAAATTTCAATTATTTTTAAATCAAAAATATAAAGCGGAGATAGACTTACTTTTACTTTTTTTAAACTTTTATTTAAAGTTATATTAAACTTATTTTAAGTTATTTTTACTTTGTTAAACACTTTCAAAAAACAAAAAACAACTTAAAAAAAAAATTTCATCAACATTTAAATCAATCCAACCGACTCTAAATAAAAGATAGTATCAAGTTCAGTTAGCTTCCAAAATATTCAGTCTTTTAGTTTTTGACTTTCTATGATGACAAAAATCAAGAAGTTTAATTTGTTGCTACTAACATAGGAGTATTATTTTTTTGAGATCAACATATGTTGCATTCTATTACAAAAGTATGAATTGGCAATGAAACAACATATGTTAAGTGATTTTTAAAAAAGTAATTACTAACTATATAGATAAAAATGTTGTCCAAAGTATGAATTACATATATCTTTTCAACCCTAGCCGTTTAATTGTATATAATTTTTTTCTTATTCATTTACATGTCAAAGAATATTGAACTTTAAAATTTTATTTTAATTATACATATGGGATAAAGTGAAAAAAAAAGTTAAATATTGTGAAATATACGCTCTAAACAATACATAAAATTTTGAATAGATATCCTCCTAATACATAAAATAAATGTAAGATTCAGCAATTTAATTAAAAAATATAAGTTCTAAACAATAATTTTTGTAAAATATTCATCACTCCAGGAAACACGTATTGTCAAGAAAATGACCATGATACAATTTTGTAACAAAATGCCCTTCTATACTGAAGAAATATATACTAATCTTTAATTTTATTTTAATTTTTTATTGTTCATATATAAAGGGAAGTTGAATTTCCAAAAAAAAATAATTAATTACAATTATTCATAAAATGATCTTTCTTTGTGAAATATGAGTCCAAGATTCAGGAAATACGAATAGTCAACAAACTAACTATGGTATGATTTGATAAGAAATCACAGATAAATATGTTCCCATTATGGAAAAATAGTGAATGATTGGGTAATTTATTTTTTTGGTAAAATATTAAATTTTTAGCAGTTAAAATTATTTACTCTTTTTCCCAAGTTCGATCATAAATTTATTTTTTTTCTTATTCAATCATGTGTAAAAATAGGAAAACTGCAAAACTTTTTTTTTATTACACTTATATCATAAAGTGGATTTATCTTTATATATATATATATATATATATATATATATATATATATATATATATATATATATATATATATATATATATATATATATATATATATATATATATATATATCAAAACATCTCATCAATTTACTTTAAAACTTTCAAACCGCGTAATTAATTTTGCTTACTGATTTTCTTGCACGTCCATTAGTTACAATCAATCATTCAATGATTTAATCTTTAGTCTTATATTTTTTAATCAAAAGTGATGGATTTTTTTCTTTTGACCAAGGCCTTATGTAAAATAAATGAACCTAAAAATCTATAATCGAGGAATAAAATCCCTTATACGATGAAATCGTCTTTAATTACTCATAATTTTTTCACCGGAAAATAATACAAAAATAATATAATAAAAAAAATCCACCCTAGTCATAATCAAATAAATAAGGGAAAATGACAAGTACCCCTCAATCTATGCCCGAAATTTCAGAGACACACTTATTCTATACTAAGATTTTATTACCAACTTATTTTATAAGTAATTTATCCCTTTTCGACCTACGTGACACTAGCTTGATAAAAAAAAGTCAATCATTTTGGATCCACAAGATAGTGCCATGTATGCCGAAAAGGGGTAAAAAATTATTAATAAAATAAGTTCAGGTAAAGTATAGTATAAGTGTGTCTCTGAAATTTTGGACATAAATTGAGCGGGTACTTATGCATTATCCCGATAAATAATAGTGTAAATTAGGTATATAGCATATTATGTAGTCATATTCTCAAGTTATGGCATAAGAGTTTGATTTTCATTCTATAACATTTAATATATCAACTTATAGCATTTCTTTAAATTAAAATATTGTAAATATTTATTCTAAATAGGACGAAAAATAAAATTAAAAAATGAATAATTAAAATTGGATAATTTCCTTGAATGTAGTTACTGTTATTAACTGATAACAAAATGTGCACCTTTTAAGGGATTTTAACATATATTAATTATAGATATGCACCTTAATTATCTCAATCCGTTTTTAATGGTAATTATTTTTGATTTTTTATCCTTAAAAAATTGTATTATGTTATCTTTCTTTCCATAAACGTGTATCATTTTTTTTTTCAGAAATTGAACTATATTCATATATTTGAATTCTGTCATATTTTATAGGTTTTTTTTTTTGGAAAAACAATTAAAATTGAAAGTTGAAAAAGTTTAGATTTGATTTGATGGAGAAAATTGTGTCAATTTTAATTAAACATGGTGGCAAATGATTTCTGTTTGTATTTGAAAGTGTATAGTATTCATGCAAAACAAATTTATGGAATAATTTAACATTACTATGTACTATATATCAAATTTTAATATGACATTCATAATTCATATGATTTTCATACATGATTCATACAGTGTTCATATATGTTAAAGTGAGACACATTTAGTAATAATCAGTAGTAATTTATATAAAACCATCAGAGTAGTCATAATAAAAAAATTGGGAAAATACATAAATTGTTCATAAGTTAAAAAAAAAACAAGTCATTCAAATAAATGTACATTGAGCCATGAAGATTTCTACTTCCTGATACGGAATTTTGAAGTAGGATAATTGGTGGTGTCCATAACTTGTTCTTTATGAGTTCGAGGTCCACCCTTCTTGCTAGCAACTGTTCCTGTAACTTCACTTTCACTGATTGCGCCTTCATCATTCTTTGATTTTCCATAATGCCAAAGTCATCCCTAACATTTTCATTCCTCATTATAAATAAGTGTCTCAACAATTGACTTTGGATTTTAATGTGATGCTATAAAAAAATCCAAAAGGTGTTTCATCTAGAAATTGTTGAAACTTATCTTGACCTAAAAAGGTCAACAAATCCGCAAACACATTCATGTTAATACATGAAGACAAATGTGTTTGTGTCTTCTTCTCCTAAAAAATTGTAAAAATTAAATACATTAATCATACACATATTCATACACATGTAATACAAAACTAATACAGTGATCATACACAATTCAAACAAACTTACAACATAATATTGAAAAATACATAATTCATACACATAGTATACAAAACATAATGCAGTAAATCATACACAATTCAAACAAACTTACAACATAATATTGAAAAATACATAATTCATACATATAGTATACAAAACATAATACAATATAATCATACACATTTCAAACAAACTTACAACATTCTTTCATACACAATATATTCAACACCAAAATATACAAATCAAAACATAAAGTATAACTAATTATGGATATTACTATTCAACAGTATCAAAAAACTTGATACAAAAAAAATTTATACACATTTTATATATATCGTGAATCATACAGTGAATCATACAAAATTCATACAGTGAATCATACACAATTCATACATTTAATCATATACAATTCATACA
>CM064968.1:53617623-53648527 GCA_032847665.1 Solanum chilense | reverse complement strand
CGGGTGTCACGAACCGACACGTAGAATTAGGGGATCGGAGTGTCACGTACCGACACAAGAGGAAGAAAGATAATGAATCTTGAAAGATGATAATATACTCAACATAATGAACTTAATTCCCAAAGGAGTATGGTATTGAGGCTTGAGCCCTCATGGATGAACTTGATAGTACTTATTGATGATTATAGTACTTGTTGTTGCTACATGTTGAGTTTTATAGTTGATTTATGATATTATTGATATATATTTATTTTCTATTTTGAGTTGACCGATGATACTTACTCAGTACCCGTGGTTTGTACTAACCCCTACTTTTATGTTTTCTTCTTTGTTATTTGTGGAGTGCAGCAAACGTTCCGTCATCTTCAACTCAGTAGTAATTCTAGCCAGTCTTCACTACATCGTAAATTCAGGGTGAGCTAACGCGTCTAGCTTGGACTGGATCTTCGTCTTCAAGTCTTGATGCCTTGAACTTCCGGCATGGACTAGCTTTTAATTGTTTTAGCTTCTTAGACATTTTTAGTTTAGTAATTTGATCATAGATGTTCTTGTGATGATGACTTCCAGATTTTGGGGAAATAATAGATGTTGAATTTTAGTAGTTATTGAATTGGTTTTTATTAATGAGTTAAGTCTTCCGCATTATTTTCTGTTGTTATACATTGAAATGTAAAGGTTAGATTGGTTGGTTCGCTCACATAAGAGGGTAAATGTGGGTGCCAGTCGCGGCCCCGATTTGGGTCGTGACAACTATAGTCTTGTCTATATAATGCATGAATATAGGATTTGGTTTATGTAAAGACACTTGTAGTTCCTTATATTGATATTATTGATGAATTATGTGTATAAAGCATGTATGATCAAATTAAGGGAGTTTTGGTAAGGATGATCTACATTCCTCTAATTCTATAGATTGATGATGTAGTGTACTTGAAATGATCTTGATCTTGATATGATTAATGCATGATTTCGATTATGTTAGTGTACCGTTATCTACTTCCCTAGAAGTAAAATGGCGTACTTGAACTCTTAGAATTCGTATAAAAGCCCATAGTTATCGTTCATCGCAATGTCATAGTAAATTTAGCGGAAAATTAAAACTTTCTTAGCACATCATATGGTAGAATGTTACTTCATACAATAATAAAATATCATATTACATACTTAGACTCCAAGTGTCTTTGCCATCTTAGACTCAACAAAACAGAGTACATTAGGGACACGACATTTAAAACATAAGACATAAGTATATAACTTGTAATCATTACAATAAACATAAGTAGGAGATCCTTGAACTTAAGGATTTATTTCATTGAGCATGGGAATCATCTATAAAGCTCCTCACCATTTAAGACATCCTTTAAGCATCCATAACCTACATTTTGTGTAAAAAGTAGAGAAGAATGGTATTAGTACATGAATTCTCTATGTATGGAAACCATGAAAAAACATGCATTTAAAAGGGACATTTTCTTGAAATCGTACTTCATGTTTTTTTGAGTAAATCCTTATAAAACCTACAAAATAATACATTAATATAATTGACATACTTTATATAAACATATTCAAAGACCAAACATCATATAAGATCACATATAGAATTTAAGGAGTTTCAAATTCACATTACAGTGTGCTATTTCCTTCTTTACAATGAGCATTCTTTAATGTAACCCTATAGTGATACTTGGTGTAATGCATTACCTTAAATCCACAAGGAAAACGATATATACAACCTATACAAGCCAACACATACCATCCTACTAGTATAATGTATCAAAGACACAGTTAAGTCGAGAATCTATTGTCTTTACAGTAAGCTATATGTATTTGCACATATAATGACTTCACTTCACATAAATAATTATAATACCTTGTTCATGACCCCAATATAAGTCTACTAGTGCAATGTATATATAAAAATGTATAACCCATACATACTTAGTAAACCCTTTATGACCACAAACCTTATCATTCATTTCATACATCAACATATTAAGTGAAGACAACATCATTCATGTCAACAACCTTCATCATATATTCATTAAGGCTCACATAGTTCATATAAGAATAATACCACATTACACAGACTCATACCCATGCACATCTTCATGAGAAATAGGAAAATACTACCATGCTATGCATAAAGACATCATCATAATCATGAACATTAGAACACCTTCCTAGAACTCTCTAAGGAGCTACTTGTGCAATGTCTAGATGGGTTCATTACTTCCACCTATCCTAAGTAACCTTTCTTATGTAATCCTAGTTAGGGTCTTAGTAATTTACTTCCATTGTGCATTTTACTTTCGGGAAACTGTAGCCTTAACCGACACTAAGACCATGGGTGCTAAACATGGAATCTGGTGTTGTAGAGCGTTACACCAATGAAAGGTGTTCCACTTAGCAAAAGTAGAACCTTAATATACATCCTAGCATCCTTAGTGAACTCACATTTCTAGATATTATGTGGAAAGCTTAATTTATTGAACTAAGAGATGGGTATGATACCTCTACATGCCATTTGGCAATTGGGGCCTCCTCTCATGAGAAAACATGGGTGAACCTTCCTCAAGGGGAAGACACCACGTCATGTGGATCCATAGGTGAGTATTCCTCTAAGGGAAGTCAACGCTCTGTAAGAACAGAAGGTGAATCTTCCTCCAAGGGAAGTCAACACCACTCATTGTCAAGTTCACTCGGTGCTAAGCTCAGTTGCCTTATTATTAAAATTCTTTATTAACATTCTTCATAAAACATAGGCTTAGTATATTTTTTCCTCATATGCTTATAACATATTCAAGCACCTATCTAGTTTTAGAGTATCCTTGGGCACACTTTTCAAGGCCCATATGTTTACTAGATCAACATCCTTGTGTGTGTACTTATATGTAAGCAAACCTTTCACATAACACATTAAGGTCACAGATGTTCATACATTCATATTCATACACGGAGAGACAAAAACTAGAAACTTTCTATCAAGTCATACATGAGCAATGCATAGGCAAGGTCCCATACCCTTTCGTGTACTAGTAAACCTATAAAGTCATCCTAGTTAAGGAAACACATATCATACTTTCATAGACATCATCTTAACATGCATAGTAGTAGACACTAACTACCTTTCATTTAGACACCATGACCTATACTACTTGTAAGTGTGCTTAATGTGTGAGTGTGCCCATTGTTCAACATGATCACATAATGGATATCCATAACATCTTGAGGCATCCACCCTATAATGACCATAATGCACAAAAAAGCATAGATCACAAAACACCATTTAGCATAGGAGGCAAGACAATCTTCACATTATCTCCAAGACTCCTAACCGTAGCTATTCACACATTCACTAGGGATACATGTGTAGGGGTCATCAATCCTTAATACTTAGTTAAAGGAAGCACCTACACATGATCTGAACATAACATTCACATGCTCATGAAAATAGTAACATAACCTAGATTCACTACTAAAGTAGAAGACTCGGCACAAGCTACACATAAGGTGATCATCATAAACACTCATTCATATATTCATAAATTTGCCTTCAAGGCCATGGTCAACACATATATAATGAAAATAAATTAAAGACCGCCACCATAACAGTTTCACAAATTCCATATAAGGCTTCATCAACATTTCTATAAAGAAGTAGAGAAGTAGCAGAGTAGAGAAAGTCTTACGAATCCTTTAGCCTTTGGTGATCATTGACCATTACTAGTATTTCATAAATAATTCAAAAAGTATATGCCAGTAGATAACAGAATAATCATATATGAATTCATGCACAAGCTACTACAAGGCGATGCTACAAACTAGTACAACATGTCATTAACATGCTAGAATGTAGAAGGACATAGACCATTAACCAATTTCACTTACATGGATTATAGGTCATATTTCATCAAAAACATAAATCTAGAGAAATATCTAATCATACTGAAGATAACGAAATCATGCTTAAAGCCCTGCACGATCAAGCCACCAACATAGGCACTAAACTATCCATTCAAGAGAGAGTAGAAGAAATAGTCAATACTACTAATTCCCTAAAGCCTTGATCATCAATAATATTTTAACATTAATATGCATGTTAGGCAGTATCTAAGGACAATGAACCACGATCGAGTCACAAGACAACCAACCTAACGTCAAGATCTTACACGATTTATAATTACAATTCAATCATAATATTAAACTTAGGATGTATCTAAAAGACTCTCAACATACTCGAAATCAATTTTTATACAAATAAGGACTAATGTTACAGTGATCTCCTAGAATTCTAAACTAGGCATGTTCAATTCTTCATACAATGATCCACATGGATACTTCATCATCAATTTTAATTCATGTAAATAACGGTAGATAGAGACAATTCAATGTAAGCGAATTGAAATTTAACCAATAACAAGCCATGATCACAATGCCCATGCAAAGGCTAACTTGATTTTTGGAAGGTACAAGGATTCATAATACAATTGGATTAAAATCACGTTAAAACCAATATATTAACATCATATCATTATGATTAAGCCATTAAAAACGTTTTTAGAAAGAACCCATGGCTAGATGGAAGAAGAAGATATTTGATCATATTTTCTCTTTGAAAACATTGAGAAGAACTCTCCAAGTGAAAGGTTAGTTAGATGTTAAGGATCACCATATCTTTATATCCATGAAAACATTTAAAACTTGATGAAGAAATCATAGAAATCCAAGATCCAACCTGTTTTTGAGCTTCACCAACAATGGAGGTTTCTAGGAAGAATTGGTTTGGGAGGGAAAGTCTATTTTGTTTGTATGGGATTGGGAAGGGGGATTCACGTGTTTGATCCCTTAAATACACCCAAAAATAGCTAAATTAATCAATTAAGGTCATTTTAGGACATGTGGTGAATTTCTCATTCACCCCATTAATGAGGCAGTAGCAGGACAGCAGTTGCAGGCCACCGTCGACGGACAACATCGACTGGACGACGGGGCATCCTGCTGCTCCGTGGTTGGTAACTGCAGCTTCCTTTTAGCGGCTTCAGATCCTAGAGCTAAGTTTCAACTCACGCCCCAATCAATGGGGCATCTATGGACTAACGAGGCATCACTTGGAGCTCGTCGATTCACACTGCCAAGGCAGTGTCTCGACAGCCCTTGTCTCCTTCTTGTGGGATATTTTGCGGGGCCCTAGAGGTTGTACCTGGAAATTTTCAACGTAAATATGCAAATGGACAAGTCAAGGACCTTCCATGAAAGTTTCACTCATAATGCACACATAAAACACGTCCAAACATGCTAGGCCCCATCAAGACATACTTGAACGTCTCAAGGGCTAACTTTCGAACGTCTTAGACATTATTGGATGTTTGACATCGAAACTTCAAGAAAATCTGTATACTGACTATAAAAAATCATTAAATATCATTTTAATACTTTATAAGCTCATGAAATACAGATATAAGCACGTATAGACACATGAGGCACATAGGTGACTAGTCGTCGAACGTCTTGGTCGTCGCTTGTTGTTTGACTTCCAAATAACCTCAAACTTTACACACTGCCTTAATACCATATTATAAGTCATTTTAGGACCTTAGAACCTAAGGAAAACTTGTTAGGATCTGAAAACCCTAAATCATTTTGGGGGTCTTACAATATCTCCCACTTGGGAACATTCGTCCGTGAATGACACTTAACAAACTTTAATCAAAACAAGGACTTCAATGCATCGTAGAGGAGTTCATCATTTTCATAACATAATCACATAGAAGTCAATGAACCAAACTTCCAAGGAATACTATGTCAACTGATTTTAGCACTCAATGCACACAAGCAAGCAAAACTTTTATTCTCTCTCTAGTTAGTGTAACAAACATAAAGGTTCTTATCATGTTTATAGGAGGAACATCCTTATCCGATTTATAACATGGTCATTACACTTCAATTCATTCGGAGATCATGTTGCAAATATTCTTTAAGTCACACTTAGGCAGATTTAAACAACACTCAAGAAACAATTAGGCACTCATACTTCAATGCACATACACTTCAGTTAATTTAATCAACAAAGATCATTATTAGCTGGACCTAGTGCCATGCAGGTCATGCTCAACCATACCATGCTTAGTGATGTCCATGGAGGAATGTCCTTTTCCTCAACACACTTACATGTATCATGAGTTCACACCTAAGCAAAATACAAGGTCAATTTCCTTTTTAAAATTAGAATTCATAACTTTTAAATCAAGGCATGCTCATGTTTCCTTCCTAGTGAAGTCTAAGTGGTAGATCACACCAATCACATCACAACAAATAGGAAGCCATTTCACAAAATGTCAATTTCTAACATAGCAATAGCCTTCACAGTAAGCATTATTTGAGAAAAATAATACAAATCATAGGCACACACAAGACCACATAGCTAAACAGGCTTTCACTTTTCAAGAGTGAGCCTACAACCATGCTTTTCCAAATCATAAAAGTCACATAGTTTTCAAGAGACTCTACACTTTTATTTTAAAGAGACTGAACAATCCACATTACACCTCACAAGTGACTACAACCAAGTTTCTTACCTTATGTCATGAAGTAAAATGCACAACTAACATATCAAGATGCACAATACACATGAGAAGACATGAGTTTTATCAAAATTTTCCTTCATGCACCTTGTAATTTTAAAAATATCCTTAAGGTAATGTCAATAAGTCCACACCAAACATATAAAGTTCATGCAATTCATACTTTAATGCAACACTTTATTCATGAACAAGCTTACTAAGAATTCATTAGCTTTAAGCTAAAGCAATAATAGAAGGACAACGTAGAAAATATCTACAACCTTACTACCCCATCACCATCCACCACTTAGGGTAAACCTAATTAAGAGAAACTTCACCCAATTTTCAAGAGGATCTTAGTCTTTCAACCAATAAGGAGTTTACAGTAACTTACCATAAGTCTTCAAAGGCATTCGAAATCTTATTACCTATGCAAATTGTCCCTAAACTTTCAAATTAGGTCGCATTATTTAACCACATGCATTCCTCAACAATACAATAGACACCAAGGTAATGCATCATTAGGGGAAGACAACAAGAAGACTAGCCATAAGAAGTCTTTTTTTCTTTCACCATTAAAGTAAGATATATTCTAGGTCAATCAAACCCATATCATCACCCTACAAGGATAATAATACCACCCTCAATTCTAAGGGAAACATAAATTCCACAACATCAAGGGACTTACAACACAATAAGAAGTTCGAAACAATTGTACAACTCATCATGCCATAAGACCTTCATTCTTTATTCCAAATAGCAAATCTCTTTTATACATTATTTATCATGCTCATGAATCAATTCTATACACATTTCAACAACTTCCAATCAAAGAACAATTTAGTCGATTTCCCTAAAATCTTGTAGTAAGTTGCGAAGAATTACAGTGAACATTCTTCAAAATAAAAAAATGTAACATTTAGGCAATTCATGGGAAAAACATGAAAATATGAGATACAAAACATTACCAAGAAAAGCATACTATCATCACACATAGGATGAAGTCTATATAAAGGACTACAATCCATGTAAAGCAATCATGAAGGTTCACACAAATAACAAAGGTAACATTGAACAATGTTAAGCACATATTCTTAGTGTAGCATGCTTCTACAGGTAGTCACTACGCATTTCAAGTTCAAATCATATCATTAGGCTACCATAATGCAAAACCATATAGTATCTCAGCATTTTAAAAGAAACTCATTTTAACCACAATAACTTCTAACATGCTTTAATCGTATCCTGACATATATTTCTCAATATACCATGCAATTTCACATAAATCTCATATACAACTACAATTGGCATCCCGTCATTAAAACATGCAAAAAATTACCTTCAAACATGCTAATTAAAACCATAAAACCAAGATAAGCATTTAACTAACCATTTTCTCCCTCAAGCATAGAGAACAATCTCATCCAAGTAATCACATCTAAAATACCACCGGACAAGAAAACATAAGAGAGAGATCTTATAGATTTATGTTCTATGGAACGATATTAGAATGATGATGAAGGTAAACCACTATCATTCTATAGCCTCGCGTATCAATTAATGTGTCAGGACTCACCACCAATGTTACAAGACTCTACTAGACGTGACAATATGAGACTCCTCAGACCCTAAACCACTTTTAAAAACCTAATGCTATAATACCACATTTGTCACATTCGGGGAGGACCCCCTAGAAGTAACATGGTGTGCTGGACCTCTCGTGGACTTATACAAGCCCAAGGTTATCATTCATCCAATTGTCATACTAAATTTTGCTGAAAATTTAAAACTAAGTACATTATATGCTAGAACGTTACTTCATATATATATATATATATATATATATATATATATATACAAATCATATTACATAGATAGAATCTAAGTCTCTTTGCGATATTATACTCAACAACATTAGAGTACATTAGGAACATGACCCTTAAAGCATAAGACATAACTATACAATTTATAAGACTTTACAGTAAACATAAGTAGGAGATCCTTGAACCTAAGGATTCCTTTGAATGACCTTGGGTATCATCTATCAAGATCCTCACAATTTAATACATCCTTTAAGCATCCATAACCTATACTTTGTGTTAAAAGTAGAGAAGAATGGAATTAATACAAGAATGCACTAAGTATGGCAACCATGCAAAAACAAGCATTTAAAAGAGACATTTTCTTGAAATCATACTTCATGCCTTTTTGAGTAAATCTTTATAAGCCTTTATAAAATTGCATGTATATCAATCATATATTTCATATAGATATATTCAAAGTTCAACCATCATATAAGATCACATATAGAATTTAAAGCTATTCAAAGTCACATTAAAGTTATTTATTTCCTTCTTTTCGGTGAGCATTCTTTACTTTTATTCATTAACCTCCCAATATAACCCTCTAGTGATACTTGGTGCAATGCATCACCTTAAGGCCACAAGGAAAACCGTACATACAACCTATACAATCCAACACATACCATCATACAAGTATAAACTATCAAAGGAAAACTATACATACAACCTATACAAGCCAACACATACCACCATACAAGTATAACCTTTCAAAGACACGTTTAAGTCAAGGCTCTATCGTCTTTACAATAAGCTATATCAATTTGCACATATAATGACTTCACTTGACATAAATCATTATAAGACATTGTTCGTGACCCCAATCTTCATCTACTAGTGCAATGTATATGTGAAGCCCCGTAACCCTACACATACTTAGTAAGCCCTTCATGAGACCCCAAACCTTATCATTCAATTCATACATCAACATATTAAGTGAAAACAACCTCATTCATGTCAACAGCCTTCATCATATAGTCATTAAGCCTCACATAGTACATATAAGAATAAGACAACATTACATAGACTCATGCCTATGCACATCTTTATGACAAATAGACAAATACTACTACGCCATCTTAAAGATATCATCATAATCATAAACATTAGAATACCTTCATAGAACTCCCTAAGGAGCTACTTTTACAATGTCTAGATGGGTTCATTAATTCCACCTATCCTAAGTAACCTTCTTTAGGTCATCCTAGTTAGGCTCATGGTAATTTACTTACATTGTCCATTTCACTCTGGGAAACTATAGCCTTAACTGACACTAAAACCATGTGTCATAAATATGGAATTTGGTGTTTTATAGCCTTACACCAGTGGAAGGTGTTCCACTTAGACAAAGAAGAATGTTAACATACATCCTAGTATCCTAAGTGAATTCACTTAGCTATATCCTATGTGGCAAGCATAGTTTATGGAAATAAGAGATAGGTATGATCCCTCTACATGAAATTTTGTAATTGGTTCCTCATCTCATGAGAAAACATGGGTGAACCTTCCTCGATGGGAATTCACCACATCATGTGGATCCACAGGTGAGTATTCTCTAAGGGAAGTTAATACTCTATAAGGAACAAATGGCGAATATTCCTCAAAGGGCAGTCAACAACTCTCAAGTCAAGTTCACTCGATTCTAACCTAGTTTCCCTTTTTATTAAAAGCCTTATTTAACATTCTTCATAAAACATAGGCTTAGGATATTTTTTCCTCATATGCTTATTGCATATTCAAGCACTTATCTAGTTTTATAGAATTCTTGGGCACAGATTTCAAGTCCCCTCTATTTACTAGATCATCATCCATGTGTGTGTGTGTGTACTTATATGTGAGCAAACATTTCACATAACACAATAAGGTCAACACAGGTTCATACATACATATTCATACACGTAGAGACCAAAACTAGAAACTATACTATCAAGGAATACATGTGCAATGCCTAGGCAAGGTCCTGTACCCTTGTCCATACTAGTACACCTATAAATTTAACCTAGTTAAGGAAACACATATCATACTTTCATAGACATCATCTTAACATGCATAGTAGTAGACACTAGTGAACATGAGAACTACCTTTCATTTAGACACCATAACCTATACTACTTGTAAGAATGCATAATGTGTGAGTTTGTATGTACATTGGTCAACATATTGACATAATAGCTATCCAAAACATCTTGAGGCAGATACCGTCTTAATACAATAATGCACAACAAAGCATAGATTATACAACACCTATTTAGCATAGGAGGCAAGATAATCTTCACATTACCTTCAAGAGTCCTAACCTTAGTTATCATCACATTCACATAGGGATACATGTGTAGGGGTAACCTTAGTTATTCACAATTTTAATATAAGACTAAGTGTTGCTCAAGGGATTTGAAATCGGGTTGCCTTTTTCAATTCCGTATTGATACATAAGTCTTACATAAAAAAATATTTAATGAATGCTACTTATAGGAATCGAACTCAATACCTTGGTATACTTACAAGATTCATAAGTCTTGTACCACATAATCTTGGGTAAGTATGAGTCTCCTAGATGAATTATGAATGAAGCCTCATGGCTTGTACTATGGATTCATAAGTTCAGCGTATAAGTGAACCTAAGATGTATGTGATGAATTGATGTGACTCCAGGGGGGTTAAGTAAGAGTGTGAAACACACTAAAAGGCCAAGTGCATTGGCATATGACAAAATGAACATTCACGTAATGGGGTGAGTAATTATTAAGAGCTAATATGATAAAGCTAATAAAAATAGTGACAACATGATAAGAGGCTAAGATGAATGGTGAGGAAAGTCTCAACCAAGCCTAGGAAAATATTATCAAATGTACACACCAATAGGAATGTAGATTGATAGAGTCAAATCTCAAGCATACTCCAAAATAAAGTGTAAAGAATGAATTAATATGTAATAAGCAAAGAAAGAGTGACTACATGAGTATAGGCTATAGAGCAAGTGAGACAAGCTGCATCTTCGCCTAAAAATCAATTTCACTAAATGAAATTTATATGAGAGTATATTTATTAAAAACGATGAATAAGAAAAGAAAGAGTGGCTACATGAGGATAGGCTAGTACAACTGAGACAAGTTGTATCTACGCCTAGAATCAATGTCCCTTAATGTAAATTCCAAGAGAGCATATGTATGTTATACGATGAGCAAATAATGAAAGGTGAGTAAAGATGAAAGGAAAAGATGTTAAGAAATAACAGGGTTGCACCACAATATGAGGCTATTGCAAGTGAGACAAGATGTACCTAGACCAATATAAGGTCATAAAAAGTACTCACCTAAGAGAGTGTAGGATATTAATAGACAAGTCTTAATCACATTCTATATGTAAGTGTAAGGACAATTCACACTTAATACAAGAGATGAGAAATCATCTAATGAGCTATGACTACCTCATTCTAGAAGCAAGCTTTGATGATGTATTAGTTGATGGAAATAGTAACTTTAAATGGAGCACCAGTAGGCTATCTATGAGTCGCGATTCCTTATTTCGGGAAGGCAGAGGTTTGTGTAAATCTCATGATATGAAACTGTCCATTTAGGCGGGTATGTGTCTCCATAAATCTCCTAACCTTTGAACGATGCTGCTTACAAAGGGAACTTGCAAGTGGTTTTCCACCTAAGTAAGCTAGGGATGTTTTGGTTTAACCTTGGCCAGTGACTCCACCTCTTTTTTGTGTGGGGAGAACACCAGATATAATGATGCTCACATGATTTATGTCGGTTGAAGTTGAAGTTCCTCAAAGTATAAAAGATAGTGAAATGAATGATACCAAAGGTGTTTGGATAGGATAATCAAGACGTAACTAGACTCAAGTAATGACACTAGGTCATTCTTCGTCATTGCATAGTGAACCTGATTAGAGTATTAAAAAACATCCTAGGTATAACTTGTGTTCACATTGTCCAACGAACGAACAAAAATGAAGTACGTATGAATGAAAGAAACAGACTATGTGTTTGCTAAAGAAGGCTCCCCTAGATGAGGTCCCATATGTTGAGCCCTCATTTTGGGAAGTCCTAGTGTTAAGTCCGTGATTCGAAGGTCTCATGGAATATGAAGGAATGACATGCAATATATGTATAAGATATATGAAATATGTTATGTGTTGTATGCAATATCAAAAGAATGATGATGCATGTTACTCTCATAGCATGACTTTCCTAATCTGATTTGGCAAGTCCAACTGACTTGGCTTTTCATAATTCATATCCTTAGGAGAGTGGTCTTCTTAATTATGCATGTCAATGTTGTGTACTTGCATACATCCATACTTAGTACAAGTGTGTACTAATCCCATACATTATACTATTTTAGGTGCAGGTTCAGGAGGTTGTTGAAGACATTCATTGCAGTTGTTCGGACATTAGAGCTTTTCATCCGCACTTTGTAGGTCCTCATGCATTCGAGGTTTCCTGCTGTTATGTTTATAGCTTAGTTATAGGTTTAGGCTAGTGGAGCATGTTACACTAGTATTTCTTTCCTATTTTGTTCAGACATAGGTATATGGTGCCATTTTGGCAATTGTTACTTATGCTATAAGACTATTTATTTCAAGATTGAATGATTCTTTATTAGATGGTTGATACACATGAGAAATGAACTTCTTTATACAGATATGCATGTTATAACTATGAAGTCTATGTACACTTCAAAAAATACTAGTAATTCCCTAAATACTTGTTCATAAATTGTATTTTAATAATAATATACATGTTAGTCAGTAACTAAGAACAATTAACAATGATCGAGTAACAAGACAACCAACCTAACATCACGATCACAAGTTACCACTTGATAGATTAGAAGAACTTAGATTAACTCATATTAATCCTTCTTCACCTTGTTAATACACAATTAATACTTACAATTCAATCATAAAATTAACCTTAGGCTGTAGCTACAAGACTCTCAACATACTCGAAATTCACTTTTGTACAATTATGGACCAACGTTTAAGTGAACTCCTAGATTTCTAAACTAGGCATGTTCAATTCCATGCAATTATCCACATGGATCATTCATCATCAATTAATCATTTATTCATGTAAATAACGGTATATATACACAATTCAACAGAAGAGAATATCAATTCAACCATTAAAAAGCCTTGACCAAAATGTCCATGCAAGGCTTAAATCAATTTTTGGAAGGGAGATTGGTTCATAATTCAATTGGATTAAAATCACGTTAAAACAAAAACATTAACATAAATTCATCATGATTAAGCCATTAAAAACGTTTTTAGAAGGAACCCATGGCTAGATACAAGAAGAAGATATTTGATCATATTATCTCTTTGAAATCTTTAAGAAGAACTCTCCAAGTGAAATATTACATAGAGATGAAGGATCACCATTCCTTTATATTCATGAAAAACTTTAAAAATTGATGAAAAAATAATATAAATCAAAGCTCCAAGCTGTTTTTGAGCTTCATCAACAATGGTGGTTTGTGGGGAGAATTGGTTTGGAAGGGAAAGTCTATTTTGTGTGTGTGGGATTGTGAATGGGTTGATTACGTGTTTGATCCCTTAAATACACAAAAAAATAGCTAAATAAATCAATAAGTGTCAGCTTAGGAAGTGGGGTGAGTTTCCCATTCACCCCTTTTAATGAGGCAGTCGGATGGCAGCAGTTGCAGGCCACTATCGAGGGAGCATCGACGGAACGACGGGCCGTCATGTTGCTCCGTCGTTGGGGACTACAGCTTCCTCTTGGTCGCTTCAGATCCTGTGGATAAGTTTCAAACCACTACCCAATCTACGTGGCGTCAATGGACCGAGAAGGCATCACTTTCAGCTAATTGATTGACACTGCAAAGGCAGTGTCCCGACAGCCCTTGGGTCCTTCTTGTGGGCCCTTTTGCGGGGCCCTTGAGAAGTCGTACCTAGATTTTTGAAATGTAAATATGTACATTGACAATTAAAGGAACTTCCATTCAAGTTTCACCCACAATGTACACATAAAACACGTCTAAACATGCTAGGCCCCATCAAGGTATACTTGAACGTCTCAAGGGCTAAGTTCCGAACGTCTTAGACGTTCTTGGATGTTTGACCTCCAATCTTCACGAAACTCTATATACTTCCTAAAAACATCATTATATATCATTTAAGACTTCATAATATCATGAAATAAGAATATATGCATATATAGACACATGAGGCAAAATAGGTGACTAGTCGTCGAACGTCTTGGTCGTCCCTTTACGTTTGACTTCCAAGTCACCTTAAACTTTACACACTGCCTTAATACATTATTATAATTCATTTTAGGACCTGATAAAATTAATAAATATATGTTAGGATATAGACACACTAACTCATTTTGGGGGTCTTACATGTTTCACTATAACTTTTATTAAATGCCTAAAACCATCCTTCTCAACAATACTAAATGGCAACTCATCAACAATTATAATTTGAACTTGTTCTTGATAAAATTTCAAGTGGTAATAACCCTTCCTTTTATCCCTTTGAAGATAGTAAATAATTTATTAATTTCTGACCATAATCTACAGTATAGGGAAAGTTAGGACACTTCTTGTTAGTTATATGGTTATTCATAGCCGAAGTACCATTACCTTTTGTAGTAGCAACATACATTTTATCACAGTAATTACATTTTGCTCTAGCAATTCCATTTTTATCGATGTATTTCTCAAAATTCTTCCAACAAGAAACCATAGGTTGCATGGCCTTTCTTTTCTTTGAAACTTCATTGTCATTTTCAACATCAATTGAAGATGGAATATTATATATGGCTTCATTTGAAGCCCCACTTTCATTTATCTTAGTTTTAATTTATGTCATTTGTGAAAAAGAAGAAGAAAAGATGAAAGAGCATAGAAGCTAGAGCCCAAATATACAAAGATCACTGAGACGAGCCAACTTCCAAGAAAGAAGAAACTTACACTTCACTCTTCAGGAGTTCAGCTAGATGGATCGCCAACTCGCGCAGTCGCAGTCCTTAGTTTGAACTGTGGATCCCGTATTCATAGTAGTAGACTTGTGGTTGTTCTTTAGTGTTCACTCACGAAGGCAGTACTTTGTTTGAAAATTTTAAAAGTCAGTTGTAATTTTGTGAATTAGGTGTAGACTTCTTTAGGGATTTATGGTGAATAAAAATTAAAGGATATTGGGCTTTATTGGTTAATTGGGTTGGTCTTAGTTAAAATTTACAGACAATGAGACAAACATTTAACTCTTAAAAGTTAAAAATATATATGTAGTAAATATGATGTACATAAATTTTGTTTTTTGGTTAACCAAAATTAAACAAAAAACTAAAAACGAAAAACAAACCGAATTACTAGAATTATAAAATTGAAAACAAAAATTTCTCAATTTAACAAAAAAATTGAAACCGAAATTTAAAAAAAAATAGTTCAGTTGGTTTTTTTGGCTTCGACCAAATTATGCCAAACCCTGCACCTTTTTTTTATGTTGAGTATAGGGCAGATTGAAGTGGCTATTGATAGACCATCGTTCAGTGACTATTCAGTGTGACTAGATTTAAGGGTGAGCCAGTTCTTTAGGCCATTTATGTATATTTGTTGTTTAACTCCACTTTTTTCGGACTCAAACTTTTGTTTAAGATGTTATTTAGTTTTAAGGTTTTATGCCTTGTTCTTAGACTTCTCGTTGATAGAGTTTTGGTACAATGACTTTCAATTTCTAGGGTTAAGACTTCAAAATTTATTTTTGTTTAAGTTATTTGTCTAAATCTTTGGAGTTCATGGGAACTCTGTATATTTTTATTGTCATTTCAACCTGCTTCCATATCTGTGAAGGCCTTAGCTTTCATAATATTTGTAAGTTTCGATTGTAGTAATGGTTCTCCCACTAGAGGGTTAGTGCGGGTGCCATTCAGAACGGTCCAGGTCATGAGACTTAATTTTCTTTGATGATAAGGTGAATTATTTATGTTTGAATGGTTTTGGATATCAATTAATGTCACTAGAATCTCGTAGCACAAAGTCGAGTTTAAAGTTTTCTTTCCGATTCAGTTTGATGGTTAAACTTCAAAAGACCATATGTTTAGACTACGCTTCGTGGCCCATATCCTATTAAATTAAAGGTATTTGAATCCTCTTTACAACACCACTAATTTTAGATAAATTGAATTTCTTACTAAAACGTTATGACCATTTTAGCAACTCATAAAGTGAAGTGACAAATTAGCCGACGGGTAAACATTAAATGGTCTATTTATCTTCCAACATTTGAATAGTCTTTCAATATATCTTTTTTTATAAAAATCATAGGAAATACTAAATCTCATATAATCACATCATGACATAAGAATACGTAAAACACAGATCATACAATAGAAACATAGTACTACTAATTCTATTACAATACTTCAATAAAAGAATCCAAAGAAATCTAATACCCTCGAGTCAAATGAGGACGTACTTCAAACTTGCTTGAAAGATCCTATAATATAAGCTTCCCTCCAGAAAGCACCTAAACCTATGAATCACTTTAGAGATAGATAAAAGCATGAAATTAGTACAAATACATTTACTAAGTATGATAAAATGCATAAAATCATGGAAACAAAAATTTATTTGATATATGCATCTTTTTTATTAATAGATAATATACTAAGCATAATAACAACATTTAACACCTTAGAAACATATAAAATATCACATATGTATTTTATTACAATTTACGAATAATACAGTAAACTTATGTCGAGTTATAGTGAATTACTTCAATGTTACAGTGAACGTCGTTTAGCATACAACCCTTCCATTAAAGGTTATACTAAGATTCACTTAAGTAAGTCAAAGAGAGACCATCCATACACTCTCTCTAGGCACACCTAAAATATCCTTAAGACCACCTATACTGAGATAAAGACATTTACAATATACCAAACACATGAACGTGAGATCCTCCTACCAAAGGTGATTCTAAGGTTTACTTGAGTGAGTTGTGAAGCGATCGCTCATACAATCCCTTCAGACACACCTAAGAGATCCTTTACATTACCTAGGATAAGATCATTCTCACCTTATACAACTACATATGTATAATATGACCTTCTCCTTCCAAAGGTTATCAAAAGACTTACTTAAGTAAATCAAGAAGAAAATGCCCATATTTGACCTCTTCAAGATTACCTAAATAATCGTTAATACTACCTAAGTTTGGATCATGTCTACTTAATCAACCAACTTTCCTAACCAGAGTCATTCTTTAGACTTATCTAGGTAAAGTAAGTGACCGTTCTTGTGCCCTCTTCTCACATTACCTAGACAACCCTTAACTACACTACATAAGTACCTATTTATTTAACATGCTTCCTAACTTAAATCATTATCTTAATTAGTTCATTTAAGAGATATTTATCACATAAGGACATTGAAGTAATGGTCATGGAGAAGACCAAGGGACTCACTCACTAACATCTTCAAAGCCTATTATGCAATGTCTAGATAGCGTCCCATACCACTACCTAAACTTCATAGAACATCTACAAAACTAGTAGGTATCCCATATGATGAGAATAGTCAATAATCGACATAGACCATGATAGATAAACATGGAATTGGAGTTGTAACCTACTCTGATGGAGGGCGTTGTGCTTGCCAATGCTAGAACTTGAACACATCCCAATGTTGGCACATGGTTAAGGGATATGAAGGGTTTCTTTGCTCTCTAGTCTCATCTTTCACTAGAGCTAATTCAAAAACCATACTCACTGTGTGCTAGCCTTTATTCTCATAGTGTAATTCACATTAAGGATCACATGAAGAGGTTCCATATCAAGTTTATCACCCAATCTCATTCACCCTACCAAAGAGGTCCCCCTAGGCTTCCTTTTTATGGTGAAGAGGATAGCTTAATGACTTTCGTAAGGATAATTTCATGCCATTAAAGCCAACCGACCTTCTTTCCACTATTCATACAAGAAGGATACAATTATAACTTTCGACTTCAAGGATCATAACCTTACCATTCGGTTAAAGGTTCCACATAAAGGACCTTTTTAGTGTCACGACCCAGATTCAAGAATTCGAATTGCAACCGGCGTCGTTGACCTCTCAGAGGTCGCAAACAAGCCTATTCTTGCATTCATCACACTCATATATTTAAATTTGCGAAAAAATTAAAACTTTTAAAACATATGAAGTATACATAGACTTCATATAGTTGTTACATAGATTCCATATATACTAAGCTCAAAGTAAAGAACAAACATCTATCATAAAGAATCAATTAGAAATAGAAGATGAATATATCATAAATAAGTTTGCCAAACACGACCTTATTATAAAGCTTCAAAATGAAAGTATGAAAGAAACGCCAGGGACAACATCCACTAGCCATGTATACTACTAGGCTAGACTAAAAGTGTATCATCCTCGAAATCAAAAGGACCTACCAAATGGTCTGGAGAACACTAATGTCCAAACTGCTGCAATGAATCTTCAATATTCTCTCTCACTTGCATATATAAAATAGTAAATTGCATAGGGTCAGTTTACCACTTGTACAAATTTTGGGTTTATGCACACATGCACATAAAGCTATGCATGATCAAGGAATACTCTTCCTAAACAACATGCCATTTCTGGAAAGTGACTTTTCTAATTTGTTTTTGTGAATTGTGCATGAATATGACGTATTTTAATGCATTCAAAGAACATAACTCATTTTATATGTAATTACAATACATTAGAATCATCAACATAATTTTAGAACCACTCAGGCGGGAATCAAAAATTTAATGACCCCCAACCTGAGTGCTCTCATTCCTTTACTTTGTTTTATTTTCAGTCTTTTCTTCTCCTTCTTTTGTAGTACAATGATTCCTTTGATCCTATGTTTTACTTACAAGTCCAATGATTCATTGTAGTCCCATATTAACAATGAATCAAGTAAGTAATCCGAGAACTAAGGAATGATTTCACTACCTTACAACGAGTTATTCGTTACTCTATATATCCATTAACATTTCATAAGCCAATCTCTATTGGCTTTTCCATCAGTTTGATTACTTCCATGTTAGGGAAGTTATGAGGTTTTTGGTTGTCATTAAGTTTCCACTTCCCTTTATTGACATAATATAAGAAGTCATTATAAGCCAATCTTATTTGGCCTTGCCCATTATTTGCTGAAACTTCAAAAGTATTGATATTGACAATTGAAATTCTTAAGATCTTCTTCATAGATCACTTCATCCTACGTTCCATCATCATTATTTCTTACTTTCATAGAGACATCTTTAGAAGTAAGAGAATGTGAGCTAACATGAAATCCAGTGTTTTCCACATATCGAAAAGAGGTGATTCACCGTTTAAAAAGAATCTAGTTCATGTGAACTACTCATGAAATTCAGTGTCTGTCCCACACTGAAAAGGGGTAATTCCCGTCTAAGGGGAATCCATCTCAAGTGTTCACTCCACACTGAAAAGGAGTCGCCCACGGCTATAGTGAACTAAGAACATGTCGTGAGCATCAAAATACATAGATAATGTGAGCTAAACATCAAATCCGATGTCTTTCCCACACTGAAAAAAGGTGGAATCACTGGCCAAAGTGAAATCGAAACATATCTAGCTCTCTTAGGTGGAAACAACTGGCTAGTTCCTACGTTTGCTAGACATAGTTCGAAGACTAGGGACTTAATGAGACTACTTATCCACCTAGATGGTAGCCTTGTCTAATTAAACTTACACATTCAAGCATATGATCATAACTAGTCTATAGGTGTTGTGTTTACTTTCATTATCTTCTTTATCTTTTAGAGTTGACTCAAGCATTATGGAAGCTTGTTTCTAGATTGAGATTTACTTACTCTTTTGATAACTTGTAATCCTTACTTTACATTGATGATATGTGAATTTTCCTTACATATCATCCTTACTTTACATTGTTGAAATGCGAATTGTCCTTATATATCATCTTTAGGTGCTAATGAGACTAGTCTCACACATTATTACACCTTCATTCGTGAATATTTTCTTAACATACTAGCTTAGGTTTAAGTAAGACTTGTATCACTTCCTTTAACACTCAATTCTGGTCTCTTACTTAATTTATACCCCTTTAATTATCTTATAGCTCATTTTACTACCTTACATTAGTGTAGTAGCTTCATTTCATCATTTATGGACGACGAACACTTCTTTCAATGAGTTACATATGTTCATAGTTTATTCTTTTAGAGCATCTTGGGAGTTGTCCCAAAGAATGGAATTTAATTTGTTATGGAATAATTGAATTACTTTAGAATTGCTTATAATATCATTTGATACGCTAACTACACAAGATTGACATATGATTAGTATTGGCCTCAACATATGGATATTAAACTACATAACCATTTTGGTTGGCATAAGCGAATTTTACGTATGCTCATATTTAAATTAAATATGTATGAACCATTAGCCAATATTTCAATAATTTATGTAAACTAATAGCCATTTGCAGTCATCCTTTTGACAAAGTAGTGTTAGCCAATTCGTTGGCATAAAATAGGCAATTTATTCAATATGTGATTTCATAGATGTCTTTTAAGCCAATCTTAGTTTATGACTTTTAGCAATAACGTTTTTAAACCTCTTGGACAACGTAATATTGATATTCGATGAACTTAGCATCTTCATATCATCAAAATAACAACAAGTCAACATTCGGCAAAAATACATAAATCACTTAACACATCACGGACGTAACTTAGCATATCATCGGTTCTTTATTTACATGATAATATTAACTTCACACGACCACAAGTTCATAGGTTCAATAGATATTCATCATTCAAGTACAATACATGTTAATAACATCCATCACCACATACCAACAACATGATCTCTAACCTATTTATCATTGAATAGAAAAGTATACTAGGGACAAGGGAGTTCGACGAGAATACGGGAACAACCCTAGTTTTCAAGATCTTTGCATCATTCAAAATAAAGTTCTCTTGGATTTATAATTCCAGGATAAAAAAACCCATACCTTATGTAGAACTTAACCTACGAAGACCACCTTGAACGAAACCTTGCTGGAATCTTCAAATTGCCGTAGAAAAATTGATAAACTTGCTACCTTTTTCTTCCGTACGTTGTTTTCTGATTTTCCTTTGGAAACATTTAATGTTTGAACGTGAGTCTAAGTCTTAAGAACTTATATTGACTCATTCAACTATGTTTTAATAAGTTAATTAAATAAGCTAATTAGTTAATTACTAAATAGTCCCTCTTAAATAGATTAGAAATAGGAAACACAATACTCAGACAAATCTGAAAATTTTCCTAAGAATTTTTTTTTACCCCTTTAAATTATTTAATTAAATTACTAATTTAATTAATTAAGTGACCTATGGTTATTAATAAAGTACCCTTAAATCATTGGAATCATAATTAACCCTTTTGGACCATCCTAGGTTACATACTTGGATGTTTCTCGAGTTGTACTAGGTTAGTGTAAGAATTTCGATTTACTCCTTTAATTTAATTAATTAAATTTGAAATTTAATTAATAAAATTACCTAGGGTAATTAATAAAGTAATCTTAAGTATTTATAACAATAAATAATACTTTGGGCTATCCTAGGTTAGGTACTAGGTTGTCTTTTTCTTGTCTTAACCGAAATCTAGATATTGCTTTGCGATTTCCGTTTTTCTCTTTTAAATTAATTAATTAGTCTGCTAAATTAATTAATTAAGTAACCTAGGGTAACAAATAAAGTATCCCTAAGTCGTTAGGACCATAACCAACCCTTTGTACAATCCTAGGTTAGGTACTAGGTTGTCTCTTTAACAAGTTACTAGGTTAGTGTCACCAAATTAAGTCATAGATTGTCGGGTGTAATACTACTTTATTTTTATTTTTCCTAGGTTCGTTAGTTAGTTAGGTCAGTTTGTTAGGGTCTAGAATTAGTTATATATCTGGGCCCCACATGGGTGAATCCATGTGCACACCTGCCCTCTAACTACCCTAACCAAATATGGTTAGGGTGGTCCCCTCTTGGCCGTTTCTCTCTTTTCTTGCCCATGTTCTTGCTCATGGGTTGGTTTTACATTCCTAAATAACTATTCTTGATGTTATATTTGGAATATTTATTTTCCCAAGGACCCTAACTATTTCCTAGGGCACTGCTTAATTTTCATGATCATTTAAAATGGTCATGTGGAATGGTGTTAGGCTTGACACTTGGATCCCTAGTACTTCATATGTTTTGTTGAGATGTAATTTTTCATTTGCTTAGGGTATTCATTGCAGGTACATTTCTTAAACAAGCTCATTAATACTTAGAGAAATTGGCTAGCACTCTTTAAACCTATATCTTCTAATATGCCCAATATTTTGCTTATTTGCATATTATATAGAAATTGGCTAACACCCCTTAGCCAATTTTCTATACTATGCCCAATATTCCTCAATATTGCGCATGGGAATGCCTATATATATCCCCAATATGCATTCTTAAAGTTTTATCGGGCCCTTTATTAGACATGAAATTTTTCGGAATGTTACATTATCCCCTCCTTAGGAACATTTGTCCCCGAATGAAACTACACATCATTTAACACAAAGAGGGTGATTTTCAAAAGTTAATTTCACATGCTTATACTTTTCTCTTTTGTGAATATCTGATTCACACTTATGTGGATGATGCATAACATTCAACCTTACCTGAAGCTTCATATTTGAGATTGAGGAATTTCCTTCTCAATCACACTGAACATAATGGACATCACCACTCATGCAACACAAAAATCATGTCTATGCTACACAAAAACGGCAACATGACATGTAAACATGATTTCATTTAGCTTATACAGTGAAATTGTTAAAACATACGATTAGGGACTTACAACACCAAAATCGACTAATGCACTAAAACATAGAGTTTTCTTATACAAAACTAGACTTAGGAAGAGTATATCTAACCTCAAGAACTGAATAAGTGAGGGTAACGGGATGTCATGTCGGCCTCGGTCTCCCATGTTGCTCCCTCAACAAGGTGGTTCCTTCATAACACCTTCACAGTGGCAACCTATTTTTTCCTCAACCGCATCACTTGGGGATCTAATATTTCAATTGGAACATCTTCATATGAAAGGTTCTCATAAACTCCTAACCCCTCAACAGGAAAGATGGATGCTTGATTGCCTAAACACTTCTTAAGCATTGAAACGTGAAACACTGATGAACATAAGCTACGTCTTGAGGTAACTTCAGTTCGTAGGCAACATTTTGAACTCACTACAAGATCTCATAAGGGACTATATACATCGGACTCAACCTACCTTTCTTATTAATCATCATCACCCTGTTCATGGGTGATATCTTCAAATAGACTTGATCACCCACCTCAAAATTCCAGTACTCTCTTTCTGTTGTCTGCATAGGATTTTTGACGACTGTAAGCAGTAGCCAATCTATCCTTGATCATTCTCACCATCTCCACAGCCTCATGTATGATCTTAGGGCCAAGGATTAAATATTCTCCAATCTCAAACCACCAAACTGGAGACCTACATCTTATGCCATAGAGTGCTTCAAAAAGTGTCATCGTAATATTGGAAAGGTAGTTATTATTGTAAAGGAACTCTTTCAGCGGCAAGCGATCATCCCAACTCCCCTTAAGACAATAACACATGATCTCTATGTCTTCAAGGGTCTGGATGGTACGCTCTTCTTGTCCATATGTATTCGGATGAAAATTAGTACTAATCTTCACCTATGTACCCAATATATTTTGGAAAGATCTCCAAAAATGAGAAGTAAATTGGGCTCCACTATCTGAGATTATAGACATAGGAATCTCATGCCATCTCAGTAATGCCCCAAAATGTACTCATGTTAACTAGAGCCTCATAGTTGTTTCTTGAGTTGATTTTAAGTTAAACTAATTTTTTCTAGTGTCCCTAGTCAGTGTGTGAAGTTTTGTTAGGTTTGGAGTTCAATCGACCAAGAACAACCATGACGTTTGGAAAGTATGCCTTAGAATGTACTAGTTTGTCTTGTTGTTTTTAAACGAGTTTTACGTGTTTGTTTTACTTTAAAATGGAATTGGACGTTCCTAAGACCTATAAAACTTAGTTTAGTGGCTTAACATTCGGGGACGACCCCACCTAGGTCCCACAAGGGCCCCTAGATGAAGGGCCCAAGACTTAGGCAAAATCTGCCAAAATGCAGTGGCCATCGACGACCCTAAGGACGGTCTGTTGGTCCGGCAATAGTCCATCGACTTAGAACGTTGATTGTACCTTTGATTTAAGTTTTACATGATCCATTTGGATCTATGTATCCACCAACGAGACCCTACCAACAGTCTGTTGGCTAAACGACGGTCTGTTTGTTAAAGTTCGTCTGTAAGGCCTGCCAAGTCTATGATGTTGCTGTCAACTTAGGGTGTTATATGTAAATACACCCCAAGTATTTTATGACCATAGGTTTATAATTGTAAATATTGTTAGGTATATTGAATTGTTCTAAACCCTAAGACCCCATTTCAGACCGTCTTCTTAAAACCCATAACCCCTCTCTCTTAAATACTCTCAAGTCTCCATGGAAGCTAGAAGTTAAGAAATGATAGGAGGGATGTTGATGGTTGTTTCTTCATCAAAAATATTTGGTGTTTATTCAATGTGTTGTATAGTATTCATCCTTGAAATATCTTTCATTCAAGGAGCCCATTCAAACAAATTTTTAAAATGGGTTTTCAACCCTAGTTTCTACTACGTTCAAATCTAAATATGTGTCTTGCATGAAAATTTTTTTAATGACTTAATAATGGTATTCCTAATGTTATTTGACGATTTTAAGGTTAAAACTTCAATGAAATCATGTTAAATGTTTTCTTCAAATGTTGGATTAAGAAATTGGTTAAATGAGCATGTTTGTGTAGAGAATGAGATTTGGTTTCGTAATGTGGTAATTGTTGTTTAGCTACTGCCCAAAGGGATTTATTTTGATGAAATATAGAGTAAAATTTTATAGGCGATGGAAGCTTGGTTTCAAGCGTAAATTGGTTATGTTTTTTAGCTTTAATTTTCGAAATGTTCTTGAGTGGTATGGTCTACATTCTTTGTGGCGGTGTTTACTTGAATTGTATGAATGTAAACTTAATATTTTATTGTGAATGAGGCTATGAAGGCTTGTTATTCAAAGTAAGATGAAAAGTATGCTATTATTTTAAATGTGCCTTATGAAGCTATTATGTGAAATTGGCTTGAGAGTACGCTTAAATAAAGATATTGTTGTTAAGTGTTTTATGAATCTTCTTAGAGAAGTATGTTAAGGATTATGTCGAAAGGACTTATATGATAATATGAAGTATGTAAAGGGTGTGATGTGATTAAATGAAGGTCTAGGCATGTATAGAAATTAAATAAAAATGAAATGAAGTTTATGTGCAAGGTAAGCTCACAAGTACACACACACTCACACTTGAATGAATGAATGAAGCTAAGTTAAGTCCATAAGGGGTGTTTTGGGGTGGACACTCTTCGTGAGTTGAGATGAAGTGTTTAGTAGAACCACATGTGCATCCCATGAGCTTTCTAAGATAGGTTAGAGGATGAATTTCCTTCTTGAGTTGAGATTTGGTGTTAAATAGTTATTCTTAACCTGTAGTCTATAATATTGAAAATCCGTGGGAAGTTATGCCTAGCAGCGAGAGGATATGAAGGAGAGGTGGATTACACTTCGTGAGTTGAGATGTTGTATCTAAATGTACCTCTTTATATGATTACTCTTCGTTAGTATAGAATGAGTTACTTAGTAGCAACCTCCTTATCCCTAAACTATGTGTCTACATAGGTGTAGCGATTGGGAAAGCCATGTAAATGCTAAGAGAATGACCTCATTCTAGGCAAGTGAGGATCCCTCATCTGATAGGGGTTAATATCTGGATTCCATGTCTAGCTCTCATGGTCTATGTCAGTTAAGCTAACTTCCACAAAAGAAATGAACGTGCTAAGTCTTCTAAAGGAGTGTTTTACTTAGAGTAGGTATTGAGATGAGACACTATTTATCCATTGCACTAGGTAGGCAATCCGAAAGGGGAGTCTTTGTGAGACTTATTTTAATTGAATGAACTAAGTCTTCGAAAAGAAGATACTACTTAGGGTAGGTGGTGGTATGGGACGCTATGTATCCATTGCACTAAGTAGGACCTTCCTAAAAGGGAAGACTTGGTGCCATATGTGCTACTTAGGGTAGGTGGTATATGGAACGCCACCTACCCATTACACTAAGTTGTCATTCCAAAAGGGAAGTTAGGTGGTTTGTTAGGTGCCTGTTAATGTCTTGCCATTGATTGAGGGGTTGTTTCTCTCGAGTTGAGTAAGTAGAAAAGGGTAGTCTTGAGGGTCGCTTCGGTGTCTATTGGAGGAAGCATATGCATACTTCCTTCATCTCTTACCTTAGTGAGTCTTAGGATAATTCCGAGTTAGGGAAAGTCTTAAGGAAAATGAGTTCACTTTATTTTTCCCTTGGCCTTGGAAGTTCACTCATTTAGTGTAGGATAGTTCATTGTAATTTCTCAAGTTCAATTTTTTTGAATGCTTTAAATGATTCATTGACGATGTTCAAATGTATTTACTGTAAATGCTTAAGGAGTTCACTGTAAACGTTAAGTTGATTTACTTTAAGTTTTGACAAGGTTACTGTAATGTTTCTTATTGGGTTAAACTTATGGGAATTCTTATCTAAGTTGTAAATGATTGCGAGTATGATGTTTTGCCTTTGTATTAATGAATTTTTTACTTGAATTACATGAAAAGCTATTTTACTAAAATGTCCCTTTTTACATGTTTTTGCATATGCCATACTTAGTACATTGTTTTGTAGTAACCCCATACTTTTCTATACTACATAAGTAAAGGTTGGAAGATTTTGAAATTTTGAAGGCTAGAAGGAAGAGCTTCGAAAAGTTCCTCTCAAGGCAAAGTATGTCCTCATATATTCGAGGGCATAGTCATTTCTTAATTTTTATTTAAAGACTTGTTATGTATTTTACTTTATTGTAGATGGCCATGCCCCTAATATATCGTTTTGTGTCTATAGGTTTGCTTGTAATGACGATATTCTCTAAGTATTTATAACAGATTGTATTTTATTAATTATTCATGAAAATTTTTAAATTTCCGCACTATTTTTCATGTCTTATGTGTTGAATGATAATAAAGGGCTTATACAACACCAGAAAGGGTCAAGTACGCCAGGTCACAAAATGAGAGTTCTCCCTAACTTCTAGGGGGTGCTTTTGGGTCGTGACAGACTTGGTAACAGCGCATAAGGTTTTGACAAATAGTTTAAGGTCTTAAAGTCTCACAAGCCACGTCTATTAGTATCTTGATCATTCGCGACACATCCATGCACAAGAGTCTATAGGACGATAAAGTTTCACTGTCTTCATTACTCTTGAATCGTGTCATAGGACTTAACTCCATAAGGTCTCTCTCTCTTGTGTTCCCTTGACCAAGAACGTCCATGACGTTCGGAAAGTATGCCTTAAAATGTACTAGTGTGTCTTCTTATGTTTAGACGAGTTTTACGTGTTCGTTTTACTTGAAACTGAATTGGATGTTTGTAAGACATAGACGACTTATTTTAGGGTTTTAATTTCCAGGCAGGACCCTACCTAGGGCCCACAAGGGGCCCCAGATGAAGGGCCCAAGACTTAGGCAAAATCTGCCAAAAAAATAGTGGCCATCGACGACCCTAAGGACTGTCTGTTGGTTCCTCAATGGTCTGTGGACCTAGGGCGTCGATTTTACCAGTGAGTTCAGTTTTACATGCTCCATTTGTATCTAAGTATCCACCAACGATACCCTACCAACGGTCCTTTGGCTCAACGACGGTCCTTTGGTAAAGGTTCATCTTTGAGGCCTGCCAAGTCAGTGAAGTTGCTGCCAACTTGGGGTGTTTTACATAAATACACCCCAAGTATTTTAAGACCCTAGGTTGAAAATTTTAGTGTTTATTAGGTATATTAAAGTGTTCTAAACCCTTAGACCCCATTTGAGACCCCTCTTACTAAAACCGAAAACCCCTTTCTTTTAGAAGACTCTCTCAAGTCTCCATGGATGCTAGAACTCAAGAAATGCTAGGAGGGATGTCGATGGTTGTTTATTCATCAAAAATATTTGTTATTTCTTCAATGTGAGGTATGTTATCCATCCTTGAACTCTCTTTCATTAAAGTAGCCCCTTCAAACTAATTTTCAAAATGGGTTTTCAACCCTAGTTTCTACTATATTCAAATCTAAATAAAGGTCTTGCATGAAAACGTTTTTATAGACATATTATAATGGTATTCCTAATGTTAGTAAATGATTTTAAGGTTAAAAATTCAATGAAATCATGTTTAAAAGTTTTTATTTAACTGTTGGCTTAAGAAATTAGTTAAATGAGCATGTTTATGTAGAGAATGAGCTTTGGTTTCTTATTGTGGTTACTGTTGTTTAGATATTGCCCAAAGGGCTTTATTTTGATGAAATACAGAATAAAATGTTATTGGTGATGAAAACTTGAATTGAAGGGTATGTTGGTTATGGTGTTTAGCCTTAATTTTTGAAATGCTTTTGAGTGGTAAGATCCACCTTCTTGGTGGCGGTGTTTACTTGAATTGTATGATTGTAAAATTTCTAGTTTACGGTAAATGAGTCTATGAATTCTTTTTATTCTAATTAAGATGAAAAGTATGCTATTATTGTTAAATGTGCCTTATGAAGCTATAATGTGAAATAGGCTAGAGAGTATGCTTAAATCAAGATATTCTTATTAAGTGTTTTGTGAAGCTAGTAAGAGAACTATGTTAAGGATTATGTCTAAAGGACTTATGTGATTGTATGAAGTATGTAAAGTGTGTGATGTGATGAAAGAAGGTCTAATCATGTATAAAAGTTAAATAAGAATGAAGTGAAGCTTATGTGGAAGGTGTGCTCACATACACACACACACACACTTGAATGAATGAATGAATGAAGCTACTATGTCCTAAAGGGGAGTTTTGGGGTGAACACTCTTCATGAGTTGAGATGAAGTGTTTAGTAGCAACCCCACTACATCCCATGAGCTTTCTAAGATAGGTTGGAGGATGAAATCCCTCCATGAGTTCAGATGTGGTATTCACTAGTTATCCTTAACCTATAGTCTATAATTGTGAGAATCCATGGGAAGTTATGGCTAGAACGGAGAGGATATGAAGGAGAGGTGGATTATGCTTCGTTAGTTGAGATGTTGTATCCCAATGTACCTCTTGATATGAGTACTCCTAGTTAGTACAGATGAGGTACTTAATAGGAATCTCCTTATCTCTTAACTATGTGCCCGCATAGGTGTAGCTATGGGGAAAGCCATGTAAATGCTAAGCGAATGACCTCATTCTAGGCAAGTGAGGATCCCTCATCCGATAGGGTTAATATCGGGATTCCATGTCTAGCTCTCATGGTCTATGTCAATTAAGATAAGGCCCACAAAAGAAATGAACATGCTAAGTCTTCTAAATGAGTGTTTTACTTAAGGTAGATAGTGGAATGGGAGACTATTTATCCATTGCACAAGGTAGGCAATCCGAAAGGGAAGTCTTTGTGAGACTTATTTTAATTAAATGAACTAAGTCTTCTAAAAGAACATACTATTTAGGGTAGATGGTGGTATGGGACACTATCTAATCAATGAACTAAGTAGGATCTTCCGAAAGGGAAGACTTAGTGCCAAACCTTCTAAAAGGATGTGCAACTTAGAGTAGGTGGTATACGAAACGCCATTTACTCGTTGCACTAAGTTGGCATTCCGAAAGGGAAGACTTATGTGGTTTGTTAGGTGTCTTTTAATGTCTTGCCATTGATTGAGGGGCTTGTTTCTCTCAATTTGAGTAAGTAGAAAGGGGTAGTCTTGAGGGTCACTTTGGTGTGTATTGTAGGAGGCATATGCATACTTCCTTCATCTCTTACCTTAGTGAGTCATAGCATAATTCCGAGGTAGGGAAACTCTTAAGGAAAATGAGTTCACTTTTGCTTTCGCTTGGACTTGAAAGTTCCATCATTTAGTGTAGGATAGTTCATTGTTATTTATCAAGTTGAATTTATTGTGAATGCTTTAAATGATTCATTTTCAATGTTCAAATGTATTTACAGTAAATGCTTAAGGAGTTCACTGTGAAGGTCAAGTTGGTTCACTGTAAGTTTTGACAAGGTTATTGTAATGTTTTTTGTTTGCTTAAAATTAAGGGAATTCTAATCTAAATTGTAAATGATGGTTTATATGATTTCTTGCCTTTGTATTTTTGAGTGTTTTACTTAAATTGCATGAAAAGCTATTTTACTAAAATGTCCTTTTTACATATTTTTGCATATGCCATACTTCGTACATTATTTTGTACTAACCCCATACTTTTGTATACTATATAAATATAGGTTGGAAGCATTTGAAGTTTGAAGTATAGAAGGAAGAGATTCAGAAAGT
>CM064968.1:53547177-53617523 GCA_032847665.1 Solanum chilense | reverse complement strand
AGGAAATTTCAACGTAAGAGGAGAGAAGTATCATATTCAGTATACAGCTGCTATAGAGGGACTAGAATCTTCTCCCGGTTGCGGATGTGTCACATCAGCACCGAAGACAATTGTGGTCTTATCGGTGAGGAAAGGCATATTCTTACTAACTGCCAGCTCCAAAACAGAGTTTCTTCCACCCACCTGAAGTAAAAGAGCAGACCAAAAAAAAAAAGTATGATAGAAACTCTTTATGGAACTTTTTTAACAGCTTTGCAATACTAAAATGACAAACCTTGACATTTATCTTTAGAGAGAGGTTTTCAAGAAATGCAATAGATGGGGGTCGTAAATTCTTTGGGTGGCAACATTGGGAAACAATTCCCAAATCTATTTCACACAGACGCTTGATCCTTCCTGAAAAAAAGAAGACATCATCTAAATTAAATCAGCAGCATTCAACTACCTACGTCATTTTTGTGGTTTTATGTTCTTCCTTTAGGCAGTTAGCAAATCAACAGTCTCTATCACTCACCATATTGTCCAGTACCGTCAGGAAGAATAACAAGTAACAGCTGGAGATGTTTTATTTTCAGATCCTCCCCCAACTTATCAATCGCTTGCATAGATTCTCTATGGATATCACGAAGAGTCGTCGCAATATGATCAGGACGAGCTTGGCGGAACGGCACCAATGGTGCAGCGAAGGTCTAAAACCAAACATATCAAGACAGAGCATGCACGTGCAACTGCACAATTAAGCAAAGTAAAATTTATGCTTACCATCCCTTTACTAATGCACATACGGAGCAGGCCATCGACGAGCCTCTCTGGCGGGATCTGTTGGGAGAAGCTAACACACGTCCAATAGTATACATGCGCCGGATTAATCATTTTCTAATAATAAAAGAAAGTTTGATTAAACCACCTAAACTGGCAATGAATAATGTCACTGATTAAAAATTTCAGGATCGTTTGACCATTCAATATGACAGCTTTTGACAAAAAAGGAGAGAGATGCATCTGACAATTTAAGTTCTCAATGACACTGGAAAATAGACACCTTCGAAATCCATTAAGTGAATTTAGGAAATAACAAAAACAATTTCATTGACTTGAAGATAATAAGAACAGTATCAGGAATAAGTAATCATTTTTAGGTACCAACGTCTCACATGAATCCAGAATTACTAAAACTGTACAAGTGAATATTGAAATACCTTATCAATCATATTCCATTGACCAACCCTGGGATCCACTCGTGATTCTTTCCCAGACGCATGAAACCTTAGCTGCAAGATCAATAATTACAGAGATAGCTCACATAAAACTGAAGATCCTAATGAATGCATCAAACAAAGCATAGTCAAAGGAGTTACCGTTGGAGGATTAAGAACCCGTGCTTCAATGGTGGTGAGGCGTGCATCAACTCCAATACCAAATTCATGCACCAAATCGTCGTCAGCATACTTGTTGACCCTCACAATCTACATTACAAAAGAATCATCCAATCAAAAACAAGATGTAAAAAGCATTTGCAACTAATTTCGACAAGAACCATTTTCATGATTTATAGATCTGACGGTTACTTACATTCTGAATGCCATTTTGCCTTTCTTTTGGTCTCTGACAGGTTGCCCTCAGCATCTCTGTGACCTGCCTGCCATTTAGCATTTTTGTGTATCTTTGTCCAGGAACAATTTTGCAAATCTGAAATATACCAAAAGAGAAAATTAGTACATGCAGAAAGATAACAGCAATAGAAAAGGTGGAAAATAGAAATGAAGGGAATTAAGAGTACGTCACCTCCATAGGCAGATATACAGGCTTTGCACTGTTGCCACACTGAATCGCAGGCAACATAGGATACGCTAGTACAATCTTGTACTTCTTGTTGAAGTATTGTTCCACCGATATCATTCCGTCAGTGCCATCAAGAGGAAACCTTAATTATGATTAGATTGTCAAAAATAATTAGACATTACTTGGAGAACGTAAAGTTAGACAAGAATATAATTGTAACAACAATCTCAAGAAAAATGAAACTAATTAATAAGGCAACAACCATATAAAAAAATTTATTTCAATCTAATCCTATAAAAATAAAATTAAAAGAATACATTACAAGAACACACACAGATGAGTTTATGATAATACGTTAAGTTGATGATAATGTTTCTGTGCTTTAAGCTTTGTAATGTTAAAAGTTTCAACTAACTGCATACCCATAAAATAACCAGTACAACATCAAAAACAAAATTATGAAGCCATAGTCTAATGGTCTCAAAGCTCCAAACTAGTAACATACATCATTTGCGACGATGATTCAGGAGTCAACCCTGTGATCCTGTAGCGTCTACCTTGATGAGTCGCTTCTACCTTAACACCTTTTAAAACCTTTCTAACCTGAAAAAAAAAAGTGAAAAGAATTAACATTTAAAACATTTTCCAGATAAGTAGAATAAACATCCAAAAAGGCATTTGCATATTGAGCAAAGGACATCTACAAACACTATCATCCAACAAATCTTCAATTCTTTTACCAGCTTCATATTGTGGCAAACCATAATCAGAGCATAGCCAACAGACTATGAATAAGCACTTTCCAAGTACCTTTGAATGGTCCTGATCAGACAGCGACACCCGAGGATGATCCCTGAGATTCAGGTGCCGCAAAACGTAATCAGAAACAAAAACGGACTCATAGAATGCTCTGGCTGACATATCTGCAGGCACAGTAGCAGGAAAAGAAACATGTAAGAGAACGTAATCCAATTAGTCTCAAAGAAGTTAAAAAAAAATAAAAAGACACCAAACACAAATGTAAAATTCCCATCCAGGACTTCCTTGCATGTTCATACCAATATTGAGAGCAAGGCCCATCTGAGTTGGTCGAAGACTCTGATAATACCCTCTCCAGTATTCCAACCCACCAGTAAGCAAGCCAGCGTCACCTGCAAACGTACGGTGGAAAAGCGACCTTCCCACTACTTCATATCTGCAGTTGTAAGAGTTTGAGTTGTCTAAATTATCATTCTGATGGAAAAAAAAAAAAAGATGAACAGAGAGGAACATACTTTGCTGATGGGTTTGTCCGCAGCACCACATCCAAAGCTTGAATTGTTTCTTGCGGTACATCTGACTGCCTACTTTGCAAGAACTGCTTCAAATGGTGAATATCAGCTTTGGCGGCAAACTTAATGGAGACCTTAAACTCCTTTTCCCTCCTGAAAAAATTAAACAATGCAACAAAGTTCATACAAAAATAAATAAATAAATAAAAACATTAATCAAATCCACTCAAGCTTTTGAATTCTAACGAGCTTGAAACTGAAATTATCCGCAAATTACAAAAATACGAATTGTTATGCTTGGAAATATGCATATTTACCTTGGTCCACCATTATCATCAGCAAAAATGATAACAAATTCCTTGGAAGTGAATGGGAGCGCACCAGCAGTGTAAGCACTCTTTCGACCATCATATGCTAAACCCATTCCACCCAAGTGTGAAAGTCTATAGTTATTAACCAGCTGTTGGATTATCAGTCGGCACACTTTCTTTGACAGAACCTCAGGACTGATTGTAACCTGAAGATTAAAAATTAATAAATCACAACTTAACCATTACTGTAACAACTATAGCTATGGTCCATACATCACAAATAAAATATTGATATTATTTTTTAAAAAAGAAAAACAGCATTGTTATAACCAAACTAAAATTTCAAAATTTAAATTCCAGATAGGATAGAAATTTAAAAAAAAAAATGGAGGGTAATGTGTTATATTACATTTCTAAAAACTAGATATTGTTGAATAATCCATTAAAGAGATACAAAATATTAGTACATTTCTGGATTGTAAAACTGTGCCAAAAATTCATTTATTTTGAATAGAAGTAGTACTAAAATAAGCATTACACGTATACAAGTATGTGTTACATATAAACAGATAATTCCGGTATATTATGTGTATACATGTAAAAGAAAAAGACATGTACATATACAAATATATGTATATACAGATAATACAGATGTACTGTATATACATATACATATACATATACAAGTATATGTATAAGCACTTACAGAGAGAGTAAGAATGACAGAGGCGCCTATACACACAACAACAAAAAAATTAAAAAATCAAGTAATACATCAAATGGTCTTTACTTACATCATAGTGATGTACATCTCGATCAGCAACCTGAACGAGAAAGTGATTTGCCCTCACTAAGCACTTACGCCCCAACTTTCCGGAATCCGGTCTAGGAGGAGGCCGAATGCTTTTAGATGATACCGGTGGCGGCCTTGGCGGCTGCGTCGAAGTCGACGGTCCCGCTAGATGTGCGGGGATGGTAGCAACAGGAGGCTGTACAGGCGGTGACGACTGTTGCGCGGGCTGAGGCCTAGCAGGAGGATTTGCAGATGTGGAAGGTTGAAGCGAAAGCTTCTGTTCAACCTCCCGAGTCATCGATGAAACCTCCATTGACTGTTGTTGATGATGATACATCGGAGGAGCATTGTAACTCGGTGATCCGCCACTGGAATAAGTTCCTCGACCACGACCACCGGGAGACTGATATCCTCTGCCACGACCATCGGAAGGAGATGTTCGACCACCGCTTCTGCCGCCACCATATGGAGGTGTTCGACCATCGCCTCTGCCGCCACCATAAGGAGGTGTTCGTCCACCGCCTCTGCCACCACCATAAGGAGAACCACCGCGACGTCCTCGTCCACGTTCCGACATTGTTAACGAGAGAGAGAAAAAGTAATGAGAAGAAGAGAAGTTGAATTTGAGTATAATGAAAAAGTGACAGCGGAAGAAGTGGGGAAGACACTCTCTTATATAGGGGAAATGAGGGGAATATTTACCCTCAGGTCCTCAATTAAAACGTTAATTATTTTCAACTACACGCAGTAAATTCCTTTTTTGTTTCATTTATCACAAGTTGTTAGGAATAGAGTAGAGATAATAATAAACCAATAAATAATAAATAATAATAATAATTTTGTGGAAAATGTAATAAATGTCCTTTTTTGGTTATTTCTATTACTTATGAATATATTTTAAAAAGAAGAAAAAGTTATAAATGACAAGTTGTGTTTGTCAATGAATTATAAATTGGAGTTTTTTTTATAGTGAAATATTTGGAATGAAAACATATTTTTATTATTTTTTAAAATATTAAAATTTTAAAATTTAATTCGAAGTTGACTTTCAATTTTGATGGTCATACATATTTAAAGAAATTAAAATCTCAAAAAAAGTGAAACATATTTTTATTATTTTTTAAAATATTAAAATTTTAAAATTTAATTCGAAGTTGACTTTCAATTTTGATGGTCATACATATTTAAAGAAATTAAAATCTCAAAAAAAGTGAAATGACCATCTTGGTAGAAGATTTTCTTCCATATTTGATTAAGTCCCAAAATTACTTATCTTATTATTTGTATTGTAGTGATGAGATAAACTATTTTATAATTGTACTGATGAGATAAACTAATTCATATAAATGGTGGAATAACTCTATATCTCATTCATTGTACCAAATGATCCCTTAGAAATTTATGTTGGTTGAACTTATTTGAAAACACCTAAAGTTGACAATATTTTTCACTTAACGCATTTATTAGGATTTTTACCATTTAAACTCCTATAACAAAATAAAATGTGTGATGTTACCACTTTTGACCAACTCGACCAAATTATAATGAAAAAATAGTTGTAAGATTGAAACGTCTATTAGGATCTGATTATGTCATGATTTTAACGTTTTCCGTTGACGTGAATAAACGTGCAAAGAGTGTGTAGCACAGTTGGCAGTGACACGTCAAAATGACAAATTAAATAATGACGTGTTACAAAAGAAGAAAAAATCAAAAAAAAATTATAAGTATCATGAACCCTACCTCAAAAATATCAAAATTATTTCAGATATATTATCGGCTAAAAAAGACGGTTCAAGATAATCTACAATAATAAACATCAAAAACACAACAAATAAGAATGAAAAAATAGTTATAATGTTGAAACATGTATAAGGATATGGTTATGTCATTTTAAAGTCTTTTGTTGACGCGAATAGATGTGCAAAAAGTGTGTAGTACACTTGGCAGTGAACCGTCAAAATGATAAATTAAATGAAGAAGCATTATAAAAGCAAAAAATCAATAAAATAAATTAAATTTTTAAAAGTATTATGAACCCTACCTCAAGAATATCGAAAATAATTCTGATATATTCTTGGGTAAGAAAAATACAGTTCAAAATAATCTACAACAATGAACATTAAAATTACAAAAACACAACAAATAAAAATGAAAAAATAGTTATCAGATTGAAACTATAACAAAATAATATAACAATTTGAATATAAGGAATCAACGAGAGAAGGTGAACAAACGGAAGAAGAAGAATGACAAAGCTGAATAAGTATACCCTTTGAAGTTGTTGAGTGATTTAGGCTTGAGACTTACATGTTGTAGATCTCAACTTCAAAGTCTCTTGCCCATTTAAAGCAGGAGATTTTCCTTCTGAATCAAGCTCGTCTGCACCGGACTTTCCTAGTGAGGTTTCTTTCTCCTAGCGGCGGATCCCCTTCTCATAAAAATAAATAAATGAAATAGCTGAACCCTATGTCTCTTAAATAGTATAAATTTTAATTGAGGTGTCTAAGGGTGTGTTTGGTATGATGAAAATGTTTTTTAATTTTGTCATGTTTGGTTGGGTCAAATGTTTTTCAAATCAACTCATTTTTCTCAAATTTAAGGAAAATGACTTCCCTCTAAAACTTAAGGAAAACATTTGTAAAACTCTCTTCCAGTCTCCCCCTACCCACCCTACCCTACCAGCCCCCCACTTACCCAACCCTACTACCCCCACCACCACCACCACCACCAATTCAAACACCCCCACCCCCAAAAATTTATTGTTTTTTTTTAAAAAAATAAATCAACTTCAAATTTTATTTTTTTCACCCATACCCTTGAACCCCCCCCCCCCCTCCTTCTCACGAAAAATATTTTAAGTTTGTCTTTTTTAAAAAAAATCAACTTCAAAAATTATTTTCTACTCTAGTAAAAAATAAAAGATATTAATCAAAAATATTTTTCATTCAAAAATCGAACACAAAAATATTTTTTCGAAAAATATTTTCTACTCACCAACCAAACATGAGAAAATAAGTTAAATATCTACTTGTTTTCTGGAAAACATTTCCATGAAAAACATTTTCCTTCATACCAAACACACCCTAAGAATCCATTTGAATTGGCTTAAAATAACTTTTAAGTAAAAAAAAAAAGTCAAATTTAAATTATTTTTAAATCAAAAATATAAAGCGGAGATAGACTTACTTTTACTTTTTTTACACTTTTATTTAAAGTTATATTAAACTTATTTTAAGTTATTTTTACTTTGTTAAACACTTTCAAAAAATAAAAAACAACTTAAAAAAAAATTTCATCAACATTTAAATCAATCCAACCGACTCTAAATAAAAGATAAGTATCAAGTTCAGTTAGCTTCCAAAATATTCAGTCTTTTAGTTTTTGACTTTCTATGATGACAAAAATCAAGAAGTTTAATTTGTTGCTACTAACATAGGAGTATTATTTTTTTGAGATCAACATATGTTGCATTCTATTACAAAAGTATGAATTGGCAATGAAACAACATATGTTAAGTGATTTTTAAAAAAGTAATTACTAACTATATAGATAAAAATGTTGTCCAAAGTATGAATTACATATATCTTTTCAACCCTAGCCGTTTAATTGTATATAATTTTTTTCTTATTCATTTACATGTCAAAGAATATTGAACTTTAAAATTTTATTTTAATTATACATATGGGATAAAGTGGAAAAAAAAAGTTAAATATTGTGAAATATACGCTCTAAACAATACATAAAATTTTGAATAGATATCCTCCTAATACATAAAATAAATGTAAGATTCAGCAATTTAATTAAAAAATATAAGTTCTAAACAATAATTTTTGTAAAATATTCATCACTCCAGGAAACACGTATTGTCAAGAAAATGACCATGATACAATTTTGTAACAAAATGCCCTTCTATACTGAAGAAATATATACTAATCTTTAATTTTATTTTAATTTTTTATTGTTCATATATAAAGGGAAGTTGAATTTCCAAAAAAAAAATAATTAATTACAATTATTCATAAAATGATCTTTCTTTGTGAAATATGAGTCCAAGATTCAGGAAATACGAATAGTCAACAAACTAACTATGGTATGATTTGATAAGAAATCACAGATAAATATGTTCCCATTATGGAAAAATAGTGAATGATTGGGTAATTTATTTTTTTGGTAAAATATTAAATTTTTAGCAGTTAAAATTATTTACTCTTTTTCCCAAGTTCGATCATAAATTTATTTTTTTTCTTATTCAATCATGTGTAAAAATAGGAAAACTTCAAAACATTTTTTTTATTACACTTATATCATAAAGTGGATTTATCTATATATATATATATATATATATATATATATATATATATATATATATATATATATATATATATATATATATATATATATTATCCTATAATTTTAGGAATTTAGTAAAAAAAACATTGAAAATAAATATCTTTCGATTATACATAAATTATAATTTAAATGTAAGATGTGATAATTCCAATAGACAAAATTATTTTATTTTTGTAAATATACAACAATTAAGAAGAGATGTGTAGTCAAACAAAAATGACTATGATTTAATTTAGTAACAAAACTTGAGTAGATGTCTTCCAAATATTTTTTTTTTAAATATAGGATTTGATAATGTTGGTTAAAAAAATATTAACTTCCAAGCAATAAAGAATAAATCTTCTTTTTTCCAAATTGTATCCTAAATTTGTTTGTTATTTTTTCCTTATTCATTCATGTGTAAACATAGGTGAACTACAAAGTTTTTTTTTTAGTTACTCATATAATTAATCATTTGAATTTTTGCTATAGAAAATAAATAGCATTGTAGAAAATAAGTAAGAAATCTCAAATAAATAACTTCCTATACATACATAAAATAAAGTGTAAATTAGGTATATAGCATATTATGTAGTCATATTCTCAAGTTATGGCATAAGAGTTTGATTTTCATTCTATAACATTTAATATATCAACTTATAGCATTTCTTTAAATTAAAATATTGTAAATATTTATTCTAAATAGGACGAAAAATAAAATTAAAAAATGAATAATTAAAATTGGATAATTTCCTTGAATGTAGTTACTGTTATTAACTGATAACAAAATGTGCACCTTTTAAGGGACTTTAACATATATTAATTATAGATATGCACCTTAATTATCTCAATCCGTTTTTAATGGTAATTATTTTTGATTTTTTATCCTTAAAAAATTGTATTATGTTATCTTTCTTTCCATAAATGTGTATCATTTTTTTCCAGAAATTGAACTATATTCATATATTCGAATTCTGTCATATTTTATGGTTTTTTTTTTTTTTTGGAAAAACAATTAAAATTGAAAGTTGAAAAAGTTTAGATTTGATTTGATGGAGAAAATTGTGTCAATTTTAATTAAACATGGTGGCAAATGATTTCTGTTTGTATTTGAAAGTGTATAGTATTCATGCAAAACAAATTTATGGAATAATTTAACATTACTATGTACTATATATCAAATTTTAATATGACATTCATAATTCATATGATTTTCATACATGATTCATACAGTGTTCATATATGTTAAAGTGAGACACATTTAGTAATAATCAGTAGTAATTTATACAAAACCATCAGAGTAGTCATAATAAAAAAATTGGGAAAATACATAAACTGTTCATAAGTTAAAAAAAAAACAAGTCATTCAAATAAATGTACATTGAGCCATGAAGATTTCTACTTCTTGATACGGAATTTTGAAGTAGGATAATTGGTGGTGTCCATAACTTGTTCTTTATGAGTTCGAGGTCCACCCTTCTTGCTAGCAACTGTTCCTGTAGCTTCACTTTCACTGATTGCGCCTTCATCATTCTTTGATTTTCCATAATGCCAAAGTCATCCCTAACATTTTCATTCCTCATTATAAATAAGTGTCTCAACAATTGACATTGGATTTTAATGTGATGCTATAAAAAAATCCAAAAGGTGTTTCATCTAGAAATTGTTGAAACTTATCTTGACCTAAAAAGGTCAACAAATCCGCAAACACATTCATGTTAATACATGAAGACAAATGTGTTTGTGTCTTCTTCTCCTAAAAAATTGTAAAAATTAAATACATTAATCATACACATATTCATACACATGTAATACAAAACTAATACAGTGAATCATACACAATTCAAACAAACTTACAACATAATATTGAAAAATACATAATTCATACACATAGTATACAAAACATAATGCAGTAAATCATACACAATTCAAACAAACTTACAACATAATATTGAAAAATACATAATTCATACACATAGTATACAAAACATAATACAATATAATCATACACATTTCAAACAAACTTACAACATTCTTTCATACACAATATATTCAACACCAAAATATACAAATCAAAACATAAAGTATAATTATTTATGGATATTACTATTCAACAGTATCAAAAAACTTGATACAAAAAAAATTTATACACAATTCATACACATTTCATACACATTTTATATATATCGTGAATCATACAAAATTCATACAGTGAATCATACACAATTCATACATTTAATCATATACAATTCATACAGTGAATCATACATAAAAAATACATGTTTCAGCAATTGATATTGTAATATGAAGAGATCTGTAATTTCATACAGTGAATCATACACAATTCATACATTATTTATTTACACAAAATTTATATTTTAACTATTTTATACCCAAATAACAAAAAATAAAATAACAGAACATAAAAAAATCTTAAAAAAATTAATTTTTACTAACCTTTGAACTTTTTTGGGTTTAACTGTTTCTTCTTCTTCTTCTTGTAAATGTGAAGTATCGATTTCAGATGCTCTTGGTTTTTTGAATTTTGATTTTATCAACTCTTCCACAAAATCAGATTCAGAATCAGATGACTCCTCGATTTCTTTTCCTTTCCTCTTCTTTCCTATTTCTTTCGTCCTTTTCTCAGATTCATCTACATTTTTCTTTTCTTTCCCTTTTCTCTTCTTCTCGTTTTCCTTTGGATGTTTGTTTTTTTTTTCTATTGTTGATTTCCCTGATTTAGATTTAACTTTAACAGATGAAGGTTGAGATTGTGTTTGTGATAAAATTTTGAAAGATGGAGCATGAAAATCGTCTGAGCTTGCTTCTTCATTCAATCTTCTACTTTTTCTCGGGGTTTCATTGCCTCTTTTCAACATTGTACGGTTTGTTTATCGCAAGAGTTGAAGATTTGAGTGCTGAAAATGAAGATTTGAATGCAAATATTTGAGAATTCTTGAAGAAGACTGTTAAGAGAGAAGTGATTTTGAGAGAAAATTTGTGAAAATAAATTAGGTGCGCGAATTTTGGTGAAAAGTTTTGATAGGCGTGCAGAGGTAATGATTTTGAAAAAGAGTTGGGGAAGAACAAAAATTTGGGGAATATAATTATTATTTTTTTATAACGTTTTACAGTTTAAAAAAAAAAACTGTAATTGTTTTAGAGATAAAATCCCTATTATTTTGTAGTTATCTTAAAAAAGGTAACTATATAATATTTAATTTTAATTACATTAATTAAGAGTTTGTTTAAAAAAGGTAACTTAAAATAATAAATTTAATTAACTACATTGGTTTAAATAAGGTAATTGAATTATTTAAATAAGTTAATTATTATTTTAAAAAATTAATGAGAATAATATATTATTTCTTGATATGTTATAACTTGATAATAATATGCTATAAGTAGTTTATTATTAAAAAGTTTGTTTATAACTTGATATTTAACATCTTAAATGTGTGTGTAGTGTTATTTTTATTAAAATAAATGTAAGGTCCAAGGTGATGACATTTAAATGAGTATACAAATTTTGTCCAAGTATAGAATAAAAAAAAAAATTAAAAAAATTTATAAAGATGATGTATTGTAGACTTGCTAGTGAAAATCATTTAAAACTCAATTATGAACCGTAGATATTATCTCTTCTTTATTTAAAATCTCAATTAAACTAAGATTTACTATTTTATTTAGGCTCACTAATACAATATAAATTATCTTTTTGTGACTTTATCACAAAATTTAAGTAATATTATTTTAATTTTAATATGAATTAAATATGCATATGTACGAGTGTGTGACCTCTTGGGTGGACCTTGTTAGTTACTTAATCAATATTTTCAGACATTTAACAAAATTAATTAGTATAAAGTAAGAAAAACAATTATATTATTAATAGTTAGTACAATTTGATTTTTTAATATAAAATTAAGAAGTACAAATAATTTTCAATCGAATAATGGTAAATAATTTAGGCAATACCAAAAATGTAATATTGTTGTTTGCTTGTAATAGTCCTCAGAACGGTAGCAGTATTAGTGAGTCTTTTCAATTTTTCTAAAATATAGTAGTCTGTTTGTTTTCAAATTTGATTAAATTAGAATTCACGTATTATTGTATTTTATCTTCAAATTAAAATGATTTCCATTAAAGTTGATCTTATAATTAAAGACTTCGAAAAAAAATTCAATTAGAGGAAATTATTTCACACTTGCTGATTGGCTAGTAAAATTTTACCAGTGTTCAATGTATTTATATCAAATTATTATATATATTACATAATGTATATTACATCCACTTTACTTAATCAAGATAAATTAATATAAGTGTTCATGTATTTTATTAAATTATTAAATCATGATAAGCTAATATGATTTGTTATAACCGTGCATGCAGATATATAATTTTTTTTATTGTATTTCCTTATTTATTGTTTCAATCATAAACAAAATTCGTTTGATAAAGTTTTAAACGATGAAATAGTAGAACTATACAATGATTCATCAAAAATGGCATAATAGTTAGGTCTTTTTGTGTGACAAGATTATTAATTATTCCTTGAATTTGTTTCAATATATATGATTCTTTAATTTTCCCTTTATAGAGTTCCCCTCTAATCATATAAACAAAAAAAAAATTGTATCTCAAAAATAATAAATACTCATTGATTTAAGTAAATACTTGCTACATTTTATGTGGGCATGGCTTGTTGAAAAAAAACTGATGTTCAAGCACAATTAATATCTAAACGATTCTTTTGACTTCACTTTAAACATTCTTTTAAAAAAATTACAATTTAAATACCATTTGTGTTCCAATTTAATAACCTTAGTTTGATAAAATATGAAATTTTAAATATAATTTTTGCATTTATTTGTATTTGTCAAATTTGGATTTGACATAATCATTATAAAATAATGATTGATGTAATTATTCTACCATGTTATACCTATTAATCATTTAATATTAAGACTATATGAAGATAATATTAAGGATAAAAAATGAATTAATTATTTTACCTTAATGTATTAAAAGTGACAAAATATAAATTAAAATCTATTTTTAAACTAATCGACGAACAAATGCAAATAAAAAAATAAAACAAAACTTTAAATCTTGTAATTTTAAATCAAATACGAGTTTAACCCTTCAAATCTTGTCAATGTGATCCAAAAATTGACATGTACCAAATCTAAATTAAATAACTTAATAAAAATATAAGAGACATTTTCTTGCAAGACAAATTAAAATAAATTAAGACACTTAAATTAAAAAGGGAAAATATATTTTTTTCCATTTACTTTTAATTGTGATGGTTTTTATTTTTTGAGTTAAATTGTAGTAACTTTGACTAATAAATAAGTTGTATTTATCATATTGATATACAAAAATTACAATCTATAGTAGTTTTCATATAGTTTTTTAATATCTAATTTTTTTGTTTAAAATATTAATATAAAGTAATTTAATTTAATTTTAAAAATTAGTTAAATTAAAAAAATGTATGACAAATAAAAATGAACCCAAAGATTAATAAATATTCATCAACGGGCTACTGAAAAATATTGATAAATACTCAACTTTTTTTTTTTTTTTTTTTTTTTGAATGTTAGTAACTGTCTGAAGATAAGACAAAATCAGTTTTGCCAACGAGGACCCAAGTGGGCCCTTATCCACAAACGACAAATGAAACCACCGATTCTCTTATCTGATTTGTTTTAAATACAGTAATTTTTAAAAATTTATCGTTTAATAAAAACTCTTTTCAACCGTAAACTGTTTTTGAAGTATTAATTATTATAATTTTCTTTCTTACATCAAGTTTTGAAGCAAATTCTGCCTTATGGTAATCCCTTGAGTGATTTACTAATTCAAATTACTCTTTATCGATAATAGCAAAAATCAAATGTTAAAATAACTATTGAACTTTTTAAATATTTATTTCATAACTATATTCTATAACTGTGTCAGACGTATGGAATGTCGTAGCAACGCATCATACTTTTGATATGTTCGTAGTCACTTCAAATTTATTAAAATATAAATTTTAAAGTTATTCATATTATATTAAACTAATGAATATATTAGTTCGAATAAATATTATGGATTAATATACTTTATTTAAATTTATATAAATATGAATTTTATTAAAATCCAATCCACAAAACCATATGACATGTCACTTAAATATGATTAGCCGAAGGAAGTTCTATTTCAATCGTAGCTTCTCTATCCACTATAAATAGAGGTCCCATAATTCAAAAAAGAGGACCCAAGAATTCCAAACAAAAAGCTAGAGAAAGCTCATGCATTAAAACCCATAAATTTCTCTACAAGTTCAAGAATTTAAGAAATTAAGTGTTCAAGATCAAGTCCAAGAAGAAGTCAAGATCAAGTTCAAGAACGATCAAAATCAAGACCATCGGATTCAAGCTCAAGCTCCAAGCCTTTGAATTCAACTAGAAAATCAAGATCAAGATAAAGTTCAAATCCAAGAAGAAGTCAAGTTCAAGAACGATCAAGATCAAGACAACCGAATTCAAGATCAAGTTCCAAGCCCTTGAATTCAATTAGAAAGTCAAGATCGAGATAAAGCTCAAATTCAAGATCAAGATCAAGTTCAAGTCAAGATCAAGAAAAAGTTTAAGTCAAGATCAAGTCCAAGATAAAGTTCAAGTCCAAGTTCAAGTTCAAATCCAAGATCAAGATAGAGATTAAGATCAAGATAAATCCCCAGTTCAAGATCAAGCTTTAAATCCCTTGAAATTATATTTGAAAAGGCGAATTCAGAGGAATCATAGAGATTGTAACACTCGCACTTGAAATAATAAATCGATTGTTGTTATAATCTTCTGTTTTCTCGCTGCGACTTTTATTGTCTACACTCATAATAAAAAAAAATATTCTATATGACGATAAGTTTTGATACATGCTAATTCTATACTTGGAAAAATCCTTTTGGAAAGAAAATATGGTCAGAATATGGACAGAATAACATTTTACTTGTATTTTTTTTTTTTACCTTTTTGAATATTTTTACCATTTTAACTTTAATATTTGTTAACTAAAAAAATGAAAAAAAATTATTAGTTTATTCTAAAATTGAAAAAATATTATAGATTTTTTAATTATCTGGTCAAATTATCTAGTCATTTAACATTATTCTTAATACTTTATTCCTTTATAAAAATGACATAATTTGATTCAATATGAAATTTTAAGAAACTAAATAAAGTTTTTAAATTTTATAATTCTAAACTAAAGTTGTATCAAATATATCAAAATGTCTTTTAATGTTATAGATTTAAGTATAAAATAGATATTAACATATTGCAAAAAATAGAAATAGATCATTTTTTAAAAAATAAAGTGTGTACTTCTTTCATTTCGTATTGTTTATTCTTACTAATAATAATTGAAAAGGCCTGTTCACAGGCCAAATATAATTAATTATCTTTATAATTTTTACTTTTTTTTAATCTAAATTCGCATGTTATTTTATTATAATTTCTAAACTTAATAGCATTTAAAAAATTATAGAAATATTTATCAGATACATCTCTCTCCTCTATCAGATACATCACTATCTCCTCTCGAATACATACATATCCTCTCTCGAATACATCTTCATCCCCTTTTGAATACATCTCTATCGTTTATTGGATACATCTCCCTCCTCTCGGATACATCCATATTGCCTCTCAAATGTAGCTCTCTCCTCTCGTATTCATCCGTGAGCTATGTGTCTGCAAGTTTCTTGAATAGCAATGTATCATGACCGATATATCTGTATGTTTGCTGATAAATCTAAATTTCTTAATTCTAAGATTCTTTTTAAATTTGAAAAAAATAGAGATCTAATGTAATTAACTCTTAAAACTATGAAAATTTATGTCATTTTAACTTTAATTTATGTGACATATTTTTCTCTGTAGTCAATTTCAAAAGAATGATGTATTAATATATTTAAAGCATTTTGACTTTAAAATATACATGTTATTCTTAGCAAGAAGATTTATAGTCATATGAACATTCATGTGTTTGTTTAAGACTACGAGTTTTAATTATTATTTTTTTTAAAGAAAATTTTCATTTTAAATCAAATAAACATTACATAAATCGAAATGGAGTGAGTATAAATTTTTGTTAAGTCATTTTTTTTAAACTATTGTCTGTTTAATAAAATTTAAAATGAAAAATCTAAACCTTTTTCACAGTTATGTTTTATCATTTTTTTTATCAATATCTAGTCGATGATAACCAAAACTTTAATATAAATAAGGTAATAAAGTAACTTAATTCTGAAATTCAAGCATTGATATTAATTGAGAAAATATTTATTTATAAATTATAAAACATTCATAATCTAATATTTAATATGCTTCTTATTCTCGACAAATGACACTAATTTATCATGATTCAAGATTGTAAGAAGTAGAAATCAAGACTAAAAAGTGAGTGAAGGTCAATCTGTAGTTTATCTATGAAGTTTCCTAAGTATATGATATATAATTCTATGACAAATTAAATTTTGATCTCATATATTTATACTATTTCAAAATTTATCTGGTTATGTATTTTCTTAAACTACAATTGTGCGGTCATTATTTATCAATTCTTACACTATCAAAGCTATATTCTTTTTTTTTTGTCTCTTTAGAATTTGCTATTTTTATTTTCTTATTCAAGTCACAATTTTTAAAGACAAAATAAATATTATTTTAGAGTAAGATCAGTTAAATAAAAATTTATGAATACTTATTTTTAAAAAGCATTATATATAATTAAAAAAGAAATTATATACATGGAAGATTATATGATTATACTGAATATGTTGAAGTAGTAATAAACATGGATGAACAATTTAAGTTGACGAGAGTATAAAATTAAAAATATTTTTCACATTATTATTATGATTAAATAAATACAAATTGATTTTTAAAAATAAAATAAAATGAGTTTGTGGGCCACACATGAAAGAAAATTTTTGTGACTCTTGAAAAGGAAAATTAAATTATTCTAGAAAACTATTTTGACAATTAATTATACAACTATAAATTTAAAACTTAACCCATAATAATGTTTATAATAAAATTGTCATTGGTCGTCCTCGTGACTCTTCTATATAATAGAAATAAAAATCATGATAACTACCTTGTGTGCATATTAATAAGAAAAATATACAAACGAAATTCTGAAAAAATCCTAAATATATAAATTCATAATTTGTAAATATTTCCCCTGTTTGCATATTCACAAGCAAAATATACAAACGATCAAGCGAAATATAAAAACAACAACTTCCATTAGTATATACTTTATCTTTATTACAACCGATATATACGAATCACAATTGTTAATCATAATTGTACATTGTAATTATCTTTGTTATTTTTAAAACTTTTATTTTTTAATTCTTAATACACTCTCCGTTCATAATTGTTTGTCAATGTAAGATCATGCACTCCCTTTAAGAAAAAACTAATACAAAGTGTAATTTGACTAATATTACCTTACCATTGCAGGAATATCAAAAGCTTACATAATTTTTCAATTGAATAAAATAGAATAATTATTAAGTATAGAATTGAAAAAAAATGACTAATTATTTCTTGATGGTTTAAATTGACATTAATTTTGGATATTTATTTTTAGTATATGTGACAAATAATTGTGGACGGAGAAAATATTAAATACAAAAATAAAATAAGAATATATATATATATATGTGTGTGTGTGTGTCAGATTAATATGAGTCGAGTAATATAAAATAGAAACGGAAAGAAATTAATATATGTACGGATAAAGGACAAGATGGAGTGGGGATGTTATTGATCGGTTTCCAAGGATGATAACAATTTATTCGATTTGGTGCATCGCGCAAAAAAGCAGGGAACTGTCAATCAGTTGAGCCTCCACGCGCTCTTATCAATTTTTCAGTTTCCCAAACACGTGACTTTGCTGATTGCCCCCTCAAACTTCAAATATTGTCACTTGTGACATAAACTATGTGATATTATTGAAAAGAAAATGATGCAATCAAATATATACTTAATGTATTCAAATATTTTGATATATTATTTTTATTTGGGATTACGTTGTTTGAGCAAATGTATTTTTTTAAATAGTATTCTATCTTTTATGAGATAGTGGTAATGTGTGTATTTTATAATTATGGAGTCATCTTATAGTTAGGGGGTTCATTCGAATATCTTCGACGAAAAATTATATTATTTATCTATGATTAAAATAATTTTTTAGATATATATAGTAGGTGTTGAACTCCCTTCAACTACTTTGTGTATCTATTTCTTTTAATTTTAAACTTTATTATTGAAAATCCTGACTCCCCCACTAATATTTTACTATCAACAGATTTCAGTTGTGAAATTTCCTTAAATACGAAAACTTGCATTGAATAGCATAAAGTAAAGAATGAGAACGAAATGTTAATAGTAAAAAAACATTTAGAAATGTTTAGAATAACAAAAAAAAATAATTACAAAAAAAATAATATAATCAACTTATAATTATATCAGATAATTACCAACAGTTTACTATCTCTCCTAATAATGAGTATAACTATTAATGTTAATTAAATTCAATTACATGTTAACTAAATAATTATATAGTCTACTAAATATTTTAGATGATATGATTATATTTAATTATATCAAATTTAGTTATCAAGTGACTTTTCAAACCACGAATAGAAAGTTTGAAAGATTGATAAAATCTTGTTTGATACATAGTTGAATGAGGAATATAGTTCTCCCACTTTATAAAACTTTTAAGTACATGTAATTATTTTGTGATAAAGAAATTTTATTTATTGACTTTGACTTAATTTACCACTTTTTTCTTTCTCTCTTTTTTCTTTTTCTTTAGTTTGTTCTCATGTATATAGTAGGAAGTTTCTAACTTACTAGGTAGGGAACACACTATAAAGTAGAACACAATTTTAATTAAATATTTTTCTACTTCTAGGTGGTAAGGGAATGAAAATAACTAGGGACAGTCATTTAATTTAAAGAAGAATATTTTTAAAATATAAAACTATATGAATGAAAAAGAAACTAAAAAAAAAAAACAGAAGAAAAATTAATAATTCGTATAAATTGTTTGATAAAAAGTATCTCAAAGAAATTTAATTAACGAAAAATTGTCAATCCTGCATCGTAGTTTAAAATAACTATATGCCCTTTTATAATGAATTGATTTGACAAATGAATTCATCACGATTGATAATCCTGCATTATAATTTAAAATAACTATTATGCCCTTTTATAATGAATTGATTTTACAAATGAATTCATCACGATTGAATCGATGGACAATGACATTTACTTTCTCCGTTAAATAATAGTTATCATATAACACTTATTCAGATTAAAAAATTAATAGATAATTTATGTTTTTATATCTATTTAACCCTTATTATCAAATAAGTATTTTATTATCTAACACATTTTTTAAAGCATTGAATTTAATAGACTTGAAGGATAAAATAGTACTATTATCTCTGTTATTTAGTGTTTTTTTTAAGGGACGTATAAAATCAATAGTCGATAACTATTGTTTAACGTTGAGAATAGTAAAACATTACCTATATGCATGATTACAACAAATCATCATCGGTTTCTTATGATTATTTAACATAATAATACATTTGTCTACTTTTAATTGTAATAGTTTTTTGTAGAGTCAAACTAAAAAAATTGTCTAATATTTTATAAAAATTTTTTATCATATTGATATGAAATAAATTATAGTTTATAATATTTTTTATATAATTTTTCAGTTTTTGTTTAAAATATCAATTAATGTAATATAATTTAATTTAATTTAAAAAATAAATTAAATTAACTTTCGAAAAATATATTGTGATAAATAAAAATGAACGGAGGAAGTACAATATTAATTTACCATATGATTAAGTGATAAATTTGATGTTGATACATTGAATGTCAGTAAACATTTACTACTCACTTTGTCTACCTTTTGTTATGCACTCCTCTATTTTTGGTATTTAATACTCTCTTCATTTCAAAAAAAAAAAAAATTATTTTTTTTAGTTTAAAAAGAATGTCTCTTTTTTTTCTCAACATTTTAACTTTAACTTTCGACGTTGCATATTTAACACCAAGAGATTAAATGGTATTTGGTATATTTGACATAACTTTAATTTAGAACCACAAGATTAAAAAGTCTTCTTTCTTTTCTTAAACTCTATTTCAAATCAAACTAGGTCATTCTTTTTTAAACGAAGGGAGTAACTACTTTAAAGATAAACTTTTTCATTTATTTTACAATTAATACGGGTAAAATGGTATATTCACTACGTTACTAATTATTTTCTTAATGTGTGTGTCAATTAAATAATGAAAAAGTAAAAAGGGACTGATTGAGTAATACTTGTTTAATTTATAAAATTGACTGATAACTTATTATTTTGTGTTTATTTTACCCTTACTATTAAATACTCTCTTTGTTCCTTTTTACTTGTCCACTTTTGAATTGACAAAGAAAATAATTAATGACGTGGTGAGTTTTTCATTTTACCCCTATAAATTATGAAGTGGATGAAAAATTCTACATTTTTCAAAGTAATTAGTCATTTAATTGTGGGTATAATATGTAAGAAAAAATTATCCTTTCTTGATTTATCAAAATGGACAAGTAATTAGGAACAACTATAAAATAAAAAGTGGACAAGTAATCAGGGACAGAGGTAGTATTACTCCTTCCGTCCAACAATAGTCTCTCACTATGTTATTTTGGATTGTCAACATGCTTGTCGATTTATGATAACTTTACACTTACTTTCTAATTTATCTGTATCATTAATTATGCTCTCATCGTTTTAAAAAGAATGTCTTTATTTCCTTTTTAGTTTGTTTAAAAAAAATGATCCTTTTTTTTTTGCAACACTTTAACTTTAACATTCCACGTGACATGTTTAAGACCACAAGATTAAAGGGCATTTTGGTACATTTGACATAACTTTAATTTAGAACCAGAAGATTAAAAGTCTTATTTATTTTCTTGAACTCTGTTTCAAGTCAAACTAGATTATCCTTTTTGAAACAGAGAGTATTTATTTTTCTTTTACATTTTTTAACACATTGTACTTGTTATACTCTTCTATTTATAGTTTCTCAAAAATTAAAGTTAACAATGGACAAATATTATTTGATAGATGATTATTTATTTTTCAATGTTTCGATGTTTATACTTTCTCTGTTCTTGATTATTTGTCCACATTCCTTTTATATTTATTCTTAATTATTTATCTATTTTGATAAATTAAAAAAGGACAAAATAATTTTACTCATTACATTCTCAATTAATTACTTTATAAGAATTAAAAAAAATTGAAAAATCTTAAATTATTAATTTATTCACTTTATAATTAATAAAATTAAACTAATAAATTTTCTATATTAATAATTAATTTCCTAATAGATATATCAATTCAAATAGGGGTAAGCAGAGAAGGTATCAAATTGGCAAATACTTCACTTTTGTGGTTTTCTTCATTAATGTTTCCAGGTTGTAATTTAATTACTTAATAGTTATAGGCTAAGCCGGTCATCATTAGAATTACTTTATATTTATATGCTCGTCGCTTACCTCTTTTAAAAAAAAAAAATAATAATAATATTTTACATAATCGATTTTGTAATATAATAAAGTCAATATTTTGTAAGTGCATTTCAAAATGGCAATATTTAATATTGAAGATAAACTAAAAACTACATAATAAATTATGTTTTAATTTTTTAAATCAAACGAATAAAGTTGGATGGGAGTGTTTTGTCTATTTTAACCTGTAATTAAATACTGTTTCAATTTGTGTCACTTTTTACTTTTTGAATTTCAAATGTGTTTTTAACATATTAAAATATGTTATTAAATTATATTGACATGAGAAGAATAACAACTTATGATATATTTTCATATAATTTCTAAAATTTAAATTTGTTTTAAAATAAAAATTAATCTAATTTAATTTAGCTTTAAAAATTAATTTAATTGATTTTCATGAAGTAAAATATGTCACATAAATTATTGTGTGGTGATATATTTTTAATATTAAGCAATTAATGTGAAAATGATGTGTTTATGTTTTGTATTTTTCAAACTTGTTGATCTTTGAGTTTAGCAAATGGAAGGTTAATAAATTTATTAATTATAATTTATCAATTATTTATTTAATGCAAAATACACTCTTAAAACACTGACAAAAAAATGATACAAACAGACAAATCAACTATAGTTTATTTTTGGCTCTTCATCTTCCATAATGATACTTGAGTACACCTATTTATTCTATTTCTTACTAGCTATGAAAAGATTTGATTTTTTCAATACAAAGTATTTGGATTATGTATCATCTTTTAGGATAATTGAGTACACCTACTAACCCTATTTTTTATAACATATAAAGTAATTAATGTGAGGTGATGTTTTATATTTTGTAATCTCAAATGAAATGTTAAAAAAAAATTATTTAAGTATAACTCAATATTAAAATTCGAAATCTCTACCTAAAAATTTGCGTGCTATGATGTTGTCAAATGTTTCTTCCTTTATTAATTGTAGTGAAAATAGGGAGCTTTATTATTTACAAGTTTAAGTTGTTAGATAAAATATTAGTATAAAAATATAATTTAGCTTGCTCGTCTGATTATATTATTTTTATAGTATTTTTTTTATTCATTTCTATTTGTTATATTGCGTTTTATAAAAAATAATTTGATTAATTTTTAAAGTTAAATTAAATTGTATTAATTTGATATTTTAAACAAAAAATCAGATATTCAAAAATCATATGAAAAATATTATATATTATAATTTTTTACATAACAATATGATGAAATTTGTCCTGAAATATTAGTCAAAATTTTTAAATTTTAACTCTAAAAATGAAAAGTGTGATAACTAATAGTGAATGTAAATAGGGAGTAATAAATAAGTAAATTTGGTCCATGACTCGGAATTCAATAAGCTCTTTCATTGTAAGAATTTATACTTTCTTTGTTCACTATTTTTTGTCACGATTTTTATTTTTTGAGTCAAAGTATTAAATTTTAACAAACATTTTAAAATGTATTTTTTTATCATATTGAAATGTAAAAAATTGCGAATTATAGTACTTTTCATATAATTTCCGAATATCTAAATTTTTCATTCAAGATATCATATTAATGTGATCTAATTTAACTTTAAAATTTAATTAAATTAACTTTGGAAAAATATAATATAACAAATAAAAGTGGATATAAGCTAATTTTCGAAAGGTGATTAAAATAATTGATCCATTTTACCTTGTAGCTCTTTCTGACCAATAAGGGAGATTCACTCTTTTTAGATAATTTCTTCCCAAAGAAGTTTAGTATCAATATATTTGTCCATTTTTAATTATCATATTACATTTTTTAAAAGTTAAATTAACTAATTTCTAAAGTTATATTAATTTATATTAATTCTATATGTTTAATAAAAAATTCAGATATTTAAAACTATACGAAAAGTAATATAAGCTTCAATTTTTTGCATATCAATATAATGAAAAATACATCGTAAAATTTTAGTTAAAATTATTATTGTTTGACTCTAAAGAGAAAACTATAACAAATATAAGTAGATGAGTTAGTATTAACTTTTCAGAAATATTAAGTATTTCAATTGAAATAAAGTATAATAAAGTAGTAACTAGCCCTTTCCAACATAATTTTTTTTGGACAACTTTAACATATAGCAAATAAAAAATTCATATTTGTATGTTATAGCAAAGTTTGCATAATTGCGCTCTATAGCAAACGTAGAAATTGTATAATACGCTATACATATACATTTGAAGCAAATTGTATAAAACGAAGTATATAAAACAAGAAAGAGAAAGACACTTGTGCAGAGAACTGTATAAAAACGAAGTGTATAAAACGAAGTGTATTATTATAAGTGTATAGAACGATTATATACAATTTGAATTTGTATAAAATGAGAAAGAGAGAAAGACAAAAGAGACTTGACAAGGAATATACAATTGAATCGAATTGTATAAAACGAGAAAGAGAGAAATTAGATACAATTTGAAAATTGTATAAAAAAGAGAAAGAGAGAACAGCAAAAGAAACTGGTTAGGGGAGTATTTTTATTGTATAATTATAAGTGTATAGGACGAAAATATATATTCATGCATGTGTATATACAATTTTCTCACGCTTCATCATACAAACAGAAACGCAATTTATACATTTCGCTTCTGTTTGTATAAGTGAGAAAGGCGAGGGTGGAGAGCAAGTTCTAGGAGAGTGGCGAACGAGATCTGGAAGAGGGGAGAGAGAGGAACAAAAATATATGTATTTATACAGTTTTATCTGCTTTATACAATTAGAAACAAGTTTTATTCACTTGTGTTTGTATAAAAAGTGAGGAAGCGAGCGAGAGATTGGTGGAGCGTGGCGAGCGAGATATTTGGGAGAAAGGCGCCTGTAATTTTTTGCAAACGTTTGTTATGAAGCACAATTAAATCAAACTCTAGCTACTCCATTTATTTTAGGTTATTAGTTTGCTATTACGTACAATTTTCCCTTTTTTCAATCTCTTCTAATCAATCATAAAGTTATTTTTTACAAAAAAAAAAAATAATAAACTTAAATATATCAAGTTTTACATTTTTAAAAAATGAAATGAAAATTCAGAATCTCAAAAATATTTTGTTGGGGGGAATTTGAGATTTAAAAACCATGATCTCAATCACTTGTTATATTGATATGAAATTGTCATTCCAAATCACATATCATTTCTTTTCAACTTCATCAATACAAATATTTTCCAAAAGAGACGGAATAACACAAAAAGCTAAGTCCAGAGAAATGATGCACTTTTAAGGAATGGAACAAACATCTTTATGATATACTATTTGCTTTATCCTACTCAAGTTTCCTCCAGTATTTTTTTTCAGTCCTAAACATGGTCCCTCCAGCTTTAATTAATTACATTTGTACTCATTACTTTTATTGGATAAAAGAAAAGGAAATAAGAATCCTTTTATGCACTGTATTTCTTTTCTCTTTTTGGTTTCCTTTTGTTTATGGTATCTCTCTCCACCACCACCTCAAATAGTAGTCTTATTTTGCTTGTAACTGAAACTTATTCAGAGAGTCTACTTAATGCCAGCAATGTAGTCAATGAGCAGCAACATCCTATTAAAATTATTTGATTGTTAATACTCCTATAATTGATTATTTTATCCTAAGGTGTATCATATTTAGCTAGCGTTTGACTATAGATTATTAAATATTATTTGACTGAATATTTAGATGATATTTTACCATGTATTTAATCATAATATTTGATTGTTAATACTCCTATAATTGATTATTTTATCCTACGGTGTATTATATTTAGCTAGCGTTTGACTATAGATTATTAAATATTATTTGAGTGAAGATTTAGATGATATTTTATCGTGTATTTAATCATAGTATTTGGGAAATATATTTTTACTTGAACTCTTTCAAGAAATATGATGTATACTCATAAATTTTTACAACTATCAAAACTACTTATAAGTTTGTACTACATAGCAAGATAGAAACGTCATTGTAACAAGATTCACGACTTCCGCAACAAGTCAGATGAATCTTCGTTGCAGCAAATAACAAGTAGTGTCCGGAGTGAGTGCAACACACATCATTTCATAAATCATGAAATAGATAAAGCAAATAATTTTGTTATCTTAAGCCGATAGTTCGTCATTTTTTCATAAATAATCATATCATCACTTTAATATTCCATCACTGCTTAGATGTTCAAGTAAAAGATTTTGTAATACATCACAAACAACTACTAAAGGATGTTTTTGTGAAAAAATAAAAAAAAATTATGAAATTTAAATTTTTAATAACACTCCCAAATAATGAGATTTAACTCAAATACTACTTTTTTTAATATTTTGGGTATTTGGATTATTTGCAAAAAGATTTATCAAATAATTACAAATTATATGAACAATCACTGTTTTCCAAATTTTGTTGTGAAATCTATGGACAACTGGTCCTTACAAGTTAAAACTTATGTTCGCAATAGAATGCTCAGGTTTTCCATTGACTTCGAAAAAAAAAAAACCTTCCGTATTATGACAGGATTGGTTCGCTCATGCAGTAAGTAATACTAAAATTTGCAAATAAACAAAAAATTAGGTCCTCGCTCCCCACGATGCTTTGTTTGACAAGATGTTAAATATAACATGCAGATTCACAAATTTACAAGATGTTAAATATAACATGCAGATTCACAAATTTACAAGATGTTAAATATAACATGCAGGTTCACACATTTAAGATTATGTAATTCACTAAACTGTACCTTCCGCAGGAAATGTTACACAAGGATCAAAAGAAACCACAAATCTGGCACATCAAAGTCCAAACACTATGATTAAGATACATTACCAGACAGAGCCTGGTTCATTTTATCACCCAAAGAATTCCACTAGTCATTTCGAGTCGGAGTTACAAAAATTAAAGCTAATACAAGTAGATGTTTGGAATGTCTTACAGCCTCGGTGTCGTCTATGATAATGCTAATTCTATCAGAAAAAATGTATGGTGCTAGCAATCTTTCCACCTTCGTTGACAATTTAGTACATTTAAGCAGAGCACACAGCATCCCATCAGTAGCACAGTTCCAATGCCATGACCATGAACTGAAATGCAAACTGCCAAATACTAATCTTCATGCTGCCTCAGTTCTGCCGGAAGATCTAATCTGCATCAAATCTGATCTTCTTTGGTGCAGCCTGAATTGAACCCACCTGCAAATGACATGCACCATCGTATGTTATCTCCTGATGGAGTGCGGTGTGATTTCAGCTTTAACTAAAAACTCTTTCATTGTGTGCTCAGTGCAACTCATTTGTCACTTTCCTAATCCTAGTTGAATCTAATATATAGGAAGTATTAGCATTCCTGTAACAAACATATACTCGAACACTACTCAACTATTGTTCAACAGTATCACACTAGCCAAAATGCAATAATCTTGTTATTAGCATCATCTAAGAGCAAATTATGGTTAATTAACAGCTAGATTCACCAAATATAAGGTTTCCCATACTCCAACAGTAACCTGCAGCAATAAGGGTGTATTTGCAGCATCAAAGAGTTGAATTAAAGAAAGCCATATATGTCTTACCATTTCTGGGCACTCATAGTCAATTCCAGCTGCTTCAATCCTCTTTCGCCTCTTCTTGTCACGTTTTAATATTCCTTCAACCAACTTCTTGTGATCATCCAGTGTTCTTTCCTGGACGATTATTAACACTCAACAAGTTTATGTTTGCAAAGTCTAATCAGACGTCAGATAAACTGCTTACCACATTTAGCATAACACAAAAAGCAAAAATGCTATATCCCACTGAATATTACCTTGTCCTGACGCTTCCTTTCAATTTTAACCCAATCCAAGGGTTTGTACCAGCGGTTCACACCTTTCCACCTATGTAGAAATCAATGTTGTTAACTACGAACAGAGAAAAAGACCCAATTTTGCCTCCATGCTAAGAAAGTATCATAAACCTAACCACTAAATTTCAACTTTTCACACTCCTTGTAAAGTTAAAAAATAATCAGGAGAATGCCATGCTTCTAAACATATCTTTTACTCCCTTGCAATGAGATTAGGTGGTCGGCAGTAATTGGATCACAAAACCAGAAAACTTATGCAGCTCAAATGCAATGCTGAACTCATTTTATAACTCATAATGTAGGGGAAAGATTAAGAATAATATCAGACTTCATGTTTTCTGTCATAAGCATTTAGCAGCATGAAATTTAAGAAACAGAGATGCTGATATAAGCAGGAGCAAATTTGCAGGTCATTATATTCTTTAAAGTTTAATCCGGTCAAAAAAACAGATATGGTATTTTATTAGTTGTTCCAATTTGTAGTGACAAAAGACTACAAAGTGCCGATAAACCTCCTACAACAAGAAGCTCCCAGACCACTGAACCCCCTAAAAACAGCCTAACCATAAACATAAGAAAAAGAAAAAGATGGAAGAAACCAAAGAAATTTGACAATCTCCTCACACTTGGACATAAAATAATTAAATTACCATTCCCTCCATCAAATTGGGAAAAGGAGAGGGAGGGGGGTCCTTACAATCTTGGATGTACATGTTCAGGAGGAATAAGCTGAACTTGCAGTAAGTGCTCAAACAAGAGATAGTTATGCATAGTTTCAGCAACAACTTTTGCAACCTGCACTTACCCAAAAAGACAACCAGAAAATGGGAAGATAATGATCAGACGGATTTTTTTAAGCATATCTATGACACTACAAAGCCACTAGGACAAGTACTACCTCAGGAGACTCAAATTCTATGAAGCCAAAATGCTTTGATTTTCCAGTCTGTTAAGGAAGAGAAACCAGGATAAGTCAATGAACAAAAAGAAAATTACCTTAAATGAAAATAATGGTAAATCAGTGGATTAACATATGATGTGTAGCTTAAGGAGAGCAGTGCATACCCATAACGAAAGAATAATAAATTTGTCAATGGACTAAGAAATGAATTGAGTAGTTTGAAAAATGAAAATGAAGCGAATGCCAATGAATCACCATACTCATCTACATAATTATGGCCTACAGTTTTATTTCTTTCTAGATGAAATATACTTCATAAAGTTCAAAAAAAGGTGCTAATCAAGGTATTTCCTTATCCTAAGGTAAAAAATAAGGTATTTTCAGGCAGATGTTAGCTTACTGATCAGATTTCTAGTGTTTCTTAAAGATGAAATATCTATCAATACACTAACGAATGAGGTACTAAGCATAGGGTGGAACCGAGAATTGGTAGCTGAGGAAATATAAGGAAGAATAAAAAGTAGCTGGATGTCCAACACGATTGTGTTAAGGGTTCCACAAGAAAGTCGATTACCCAGATTGAGAGAAACAAGATTGCAATATGGATTAGGACGGAATGGAGAGATCCTTACTGTACTTAGGGGGGGGGGGGTTGGAGTGTTAAGAGTTGTTCTGTCAGGGTTGAAGAAACATCTAGTTTACTGAACTTTTTTCTAGTAAGAAGCATTCTGGTTTGCTGATTGATAGCTTAGGTTCTTCAAAATTACACAAAATCATTAGGAGACTAACAAAAGAAAAATGAAGGAGTCTGCCACCATGCAAGCAAGGTGAGTTACACCTCAACTGGTTAAGATGTAATCAAGTAAACCATAATTGACCAATGGTTTACAAAATTAGTGGCACAATGCCATTTGAGGGAGAATGAAGAATGTCAAATGCATAACAATAATATAACCATAAAACATCAAATAAGAGAGTTTAAGAGTAAACATGAAAGAAATCTCTAACCAAACAGATGAACAATTGACCAATAATAATATGCCTGGAAAATTAACCTTTTTATTCCTTGCAATTCTAAGCCTCTTGATTGTGCCGAATTGCTTAAAAAAACCTGAAGACCACATTTATAATACATAAGAAGAAAATATCAAGTATCTAAATAGGCCATTCTCAGACAAATTCAAAGAGAGAAATGCAAACCTTCCATTTCATTCTCATAAAATCCATGCGGGATTCTCCCGATATATAACACTGTTGCTTTATTTTCCCTCACCTCAGTCTTTGGAAGCTTCTGCGCTGGCCCACCTTCTAATGACTATTTATTTGAAGGACAAAAAAAAAAGTCATACACAGCACACCAATTACCATGGAGAATTTTACAGTAATGATTCTAACGAAGACCATTGCCCACTCAAAGTATCACAGACCAAATATATACTCTAAGTTAGCTAAACTCTTCAATACCATTGCCCACCCCATCACAGACCAGACAACCAAAGTTTATACGCATATACCAAACAAGTTGCAGAATTAAGGAGTACATATAACACAAAAATCATAAAATCTAAAGCATATATTAACACGAAATCCCACAAAGGAGACAATTGTTTCTTATCGACGGAAAGAAACAGTAATCTATAGAGTGAGCTCACTACTAACTATATATGCAAAATTTGAGGTGCTTTATTTCAGTTTTCATTATATACATCTATATAGTTCGAAGAAACTGAATGGACTGCTCATATGCTGGAGCCGCACGAACAAATAACGTACCAGAAACTCACGGGCTTCATCTTTAGAAGCTGAAGAAGCAGAAAAATCGCTTGCTCCCTTTTTCAATTTCTTCGTTATTGCTTTCTTCCTTGCTTTAACACCCATCTCTGTTTACATAATCATACTAAACGTCAAGCACTTTGCACAAATAAAAACAGAAACACAGTAAAGAAAATTACTTGAGCTATAAGCCTTCGTAAACCTCACCGGAGAACGGTGACAGATAAGCGGATGAATTCGCCGGAGCTGCCAAGCGCGAGAGAGAAAAGTTGTTTGTAGGTGCGCGGTAACTTAAACCCTAAACCCTGTGTTCGGATCCTCTCGTTTTCTATTTTCGGGTCGAATTACCCACCCATGGTTTTGCAGGGTCATAATTGTGAATTGATTCTCTTTAAGGGGTAATTTGGTACACGACATAAAATAAGATAGAGTACATGATTGAGCACTGTGTCAAAAATCGAAGTCATGGAAAACGTAATAAAATTTAACCAGAAGTTACTGCTAAGAAAAATAATTCTGCTAACACTTTATTTGGACAAAAATATTACTTATAAGTAATTAGCAGATAATATTATAACAATAAATCAACAATATATTGCATGTAATTGTTTAAATGATCTAAAGATAATACTGTGTTGTGCAATTTTATGTCTATAGAATATACAGAAAGTCAAGTATATAAAAAAAATACACTAGGAAGGAGTTACGCTTATAAAGAAAAGGAAATAATAGCAACAATAAATAATACGCTAACTGAAGTTTGAAGCAAAGAAAATTAAGCAACATTTATATAATATTCAGTAGAAGTATAATATACAATAACAATATGTGAGCAAAAATATTGATAATTAAATTAAACAATACTCGACTATCTACTAATCGTCTACTCTAATTGTTGAACTTCATATTTTTGTATCTAATGTATATTTGACATTTTTTTCTAATACTTTTTCGATATATTACTACGTTCTCTTCATACTCAATATCTCTCACACCTCTTCAATGATTTTTTTTTTTTTTTTGCATATTTTGTAGGCATGTGTTATCAATATATATATATTTGCACATATTACACTAAGTCTCATAAAAATATGGTACATATTATTAATATGTATTAGCTGAAATAATCTACTGTGTATAGCTTTAGTAATATTATATTACTAATATGTATGGATACTAATAAATGTTCATATGAATAAAATCCATTTATTTGAGGTACATTATGTAGTATACATATAATGCATTTTTTTTTTACTGTATAGGAGCTTTCATCCTTTTTCTCTCTTTTGAGGACTAAAGCTTTAAACATTTAGATTAAAACTGATCTTTATAATGTATATCACTATATATTGTATATAACATATTTTAAGTTAAAATTGGTATGCATAATCATATTCACATGGGATATATTTTGATAAATCATCAACTTAATTAGAGAGATTTTAGAAGATTGAATGGAAAAGATAGGAAAATGGAGAGATTTCATGGAAGAGAGACAAAAATGAAATAAATAGGAAAAAATGATGAGATTAAGGAGATGACAATCAATGAATCTCATTTGGGCTTAATTTTCCATGTATATGTCAATACTCCAAAAATATATATTTGTTTAAATATTTTGATGAAATTTCTCATTGATCCATAATCCATGTGATTGGCATGTCAGACTAGTTCTTTTAAGGGGAAATTGTATATAATAGTAAACTAATAACCTAAAATAAATGGAATAGCTAGGGTTTGATTTAATTGTGCTCCATAGCAAACGTTAGCTAAAATTTGTCAGCGTCTCTCTCCCAGAAATTTCACTCGCCACTCTCCATTCTCGCTCACCTCTCTCGCTTTATACACAGAAGTGTATAATTCTGTTTCTGTTTTGTATAAAGCGAGAGAAAATTGTATATACACATGCAAAAATATATATCTTCGTGTTATACACTTAATTATACAATTTACAAACATTTTATTTCAAATATTGCAGAGAAAAAGGCCAACAAATTATACAATTGCGAATTATACAATTGCAATGAAATACAATATTTTCTAGCTTTATACAACAGAAGTGTATATATTGTGTTTCTGTTTTTGTATAAAGTGAGAGGAAAAACATATATCTTCTTGCTATACACTTATAATTATGCAATATACATACATTTTAATTCGACTCAACTGTATGCAAAGCAATTTTTATAAAAATATTGCAGCGAAATAGGCAGCGTATACAATTGTGCATTATACAATCGCAGTGAAATAGGATAGCCAATTATACAATTCCAGCGAAATAGGCCAACGAATTATACAATTTAGGCCAGCGAATTATACAATTGTATATGTATAGCGAATTATACAGTTTTATGTTTGCTATGGAGCACAATTATGCATACTTTGCTATAACATACAAACATGAATTTTTTGTTTGTTATATGTGAAAGTTGCCCTTCTTTTAATGGACTAATATGGATTAAGCTAATAAATAGGTGAGTCAATGAATGACTCAAACTTGAGTAAATTATGTTTTATGATATAATGTCAACAAAACATAAATTATCTCTTTTTTTTTTTGTTACTAATGAAATTACATTTCAGCATAGCTTTAATTTTCTCTGCATTTTCAAAATAAGAATGAGCAAACCTAAACAATGTTTAAGTACTATATACTTCTGGCCATAAATCTTAATGTTAAAAAATGCTAAAATATCACCTTCTACTTTGATATATGTTAAATGTTTTTTTTTTGGTATAGTTGTGAATAGTGTTTGCGAACCTCCCAACCTTAGAAAATTTCTTGTCAACCATAATTTCTTAATAGAAAAACAGTACATATCAAAGTAGGTACAAATATATTTCTAATGTGAAAATCTCTTTCTCCAATTAAGAAAATAATGTGAAATAATGATCCACGAGTATTTCTCAAATGCATATAGGGAAAATAGTAATGGAAAATATTGGGATGTTAGAGGGGCACAATCACTATAGTCTAATTATCTGCTATTTGGAATTTATCAAACTATCTAATAGAGTCGTAGGATACGCTAATAAATAATATTATATAAATTTTAAATCAAAATCTCTAATTATACACGTGATCTTTTTTAAAATAATAATTAAAAAAGAATAACTAATATATATTATTAATTTATTTTACAATCATTGGTGATCGAGTTAAATGTGCATGTGATTTGTAAAATGGAGGATTTTAAGTTTTGAAATTTTCCTCCTTGATAATTTTTCTATCTCGATCAAGATCGAGATCTGTTGTGCAGTCAGAACTTCAACTAAAGGATATCAAAATATAAAGAAGTAATATCATAGGGATAAGATTTAAATTTTATGAGTTCAGAATAAAAGTATAATTTAAGTTATAATAATTGTATTGTAGCTTTTATATTTGTACTATATGAATTCGATCAAACTCACACTTACTTACTACTTAATTTCGCCCTGCTTAATCTATATGTCATTGTATGCCCATTAATAAAATTGATTATTATTTTTTTTTTAAAAATGGAATATTAAATCTATATAGAAATAGCTACCACATTTAATTGGTGAAGAGCACTTCATTTTTTATATGAAGTTTTGCTTCTCGATCCACATCACTACTAATTAAGACTAACTACTCTAAAGAGAAAATAAAAAATTACAAGAAGAGTGTAATTAAATACAAAGCATAAACATAATATTAAAATCTAATTCTTATCTTTTTGGACAGTGTCTCATTATTATATATATTAATAAAAAAAATTGCAATGCTTGGATTAATTTAAACAGGAGATGACCTTTAATTTATGTGATGTCTTATCTGAAATTAGGTAATTACTTGCTAATTAACTCTAGAAGTTGCAACTCTTTCGTAACTTCGATAATTAAAGCTATTTCAACCAAAAAAAAAAATCAAAATTATTTGATAACCGGAAATATATGTGGAAAATTGATTTAAAAGTAAGTGGTGACAAATCCATTATAAATTAAGACAAAATTTGATAATGTCAATTGTCAAACATTAATTTAACAATTTTTTGAAGTATATAAACGAATAGTACTAGCTCCTAAAAAAATTGACCATAATAGTATAATTACAGTTCCTTATATAAAAGTAAATAATTAAAAAAACCAAGTAGATATCAAAGTCAATACAGAGAAAAACTGAACTATTCTTCCCAATAAACAGATATTATTATACAAATAACATAAAGTTTATTCCTAAACTTTTCCATAATTACATTTGCAAGTGTACTAGATATTAATTGTCATGTTTTGTTTCTCAAAACTCAAAAATTAAATTGATTAACGTTTAAAATTAAATTAAATATTTTAAAACTACAATTTAAATATTAAAATACTATTTATATTATTTTTTCTTATTTCAATATGTTGGTTGAATGTTAATCAATTTGACTCCATAAAATAAAACATGAAAATATTATAAAACAAAAAGAGTAATATAGATATAAAAATAATTATACTTTACCAAAGATAATACGTCTTAGAATAAATAAAAGTGACGTACATATGGAGTTGGAAGTAGGAGAGCGAGGAATAAATAGATAAAAAGGCCGTAGTTATGTGACTTTATCAATTGGTTAGCAAAAGAACATTCTTTAAGTACTAATTGTAAAAAATTTATACAAGTGGTTCTAATTATGTTATATTTATTTTGTGTTCCAAAGTCTTTGCCTTTTCACTGATTTTCCATAAAAAAATAAAAATAAAAAAATCATGTGATGTGCTTACACTTTTGAGTAAGGTGTTTACGAATTAATTTGAATTGATTATAAATAATTAAATTTAAGTAATTATTAATTTTTTAAAATTAAATCAGATTTAACTATTTTAATTGTTCAGTTATTACTCGCAAATCAAAATAAAAGAAACATTTTCAAAAGAGAAGAGAAGTTATCAATTTATTTCAAAAGAAATGAATCATCTTCGTGTCATTTTGAGTTTTATATGTCACGACCCAAATTTTCAAGTCGTGATGGCGCCTATGTTCCCAACCAATAGGTAAGCCAACCCAACATATTAACCCGACTAAACCAACAAATGAGTAAAAAAAAAAAAGACTAACACTTAGCAAGAATCTCCAACATTGAGTTCATTATAAGTACGAAGTGCGGAAGCTAAAATATATCACCCCAAGAATTGGTGTCTTAAGTACAAGAGCTTCTAGAATACGATGCAAGTCTGAAACTAAAATGACAAATCTAACTTAAGGGATATCCTGTCTGAATACTGAATAACAGAATACGTAAAGATAGAGGGAGGTGTGGGCCACGGAACAGCCAAGCAGCTCACCACAACTCCAAGAACTTCAAGCCGGACTCAATTTGCTCCACGAGATGTGCTCCTACTCGGAATCGAATCTGCACCACAAAGAGTGCAACAAGCGTAGTATGAGTACGAAACCAGGTGTACCCAGTATGTCTCATTGACCGACAACGAAGAAGTAGTGACGGGAGTTTATAAAAGAAAATATAAATTCATACATTATATAAGTATATATATATATATTACACTCACTATTTAGGTTTCATCAATAAAGGCAATCAACATCAAGTATTTTCCAAACGCCAAACAAAACACATAATCATCAAAATAAATAATGTGATGAAATGCAATGCAATATAACACCATGTAATGAATTGTCTCAGAATACCCAGTACACACTCAACCGTATATACATGATACTCCTCGAAAATACATCGAGAGTTCATGACCCATGGGGGACTCGCGAGGTCCATATACCGACACGGACGACCTCCACGTGTCTGTGCGGACGATCTCAACGCACTATCATAATATCAAACAATTTTCGCACGGGCGGTCTCCACGTGCCCAAATTACAATCTTAACATCTCACCATCCCAGCACGGACGATCTCCACGTGCCAAACTTATACTCAGTCTCATGTCTATGCATGTGCACAATATTATTTCAATAGAGGGGATGATGATGCATCTCAATTAATCAATATGAACATAATACATAACCACCTCAATTATCACAACTATACGGGTGAAATAAATAAAACACAATCACACAAGGAATTCAAGTCAATAATACATCAGCTAATGCCCATATGCTTTGGCATTCTCAAATTTCAATCCACATTCTATAATAGAAATTTTCCTTTTTATAACACCGGTACTCGTACCAATGCCCGTCACACCAATGATACGAGACCACCATTTTTCCCCCTTACTCCATTGTCTATTTTCATTTTTAATCTTTAATTAGGAAAACGTCCTTCAACAAGTCTAAAAAGCCTTAACATACCTCAAGTGCCGAATTCGTGTCACGAATCTTTAAGATAGTTCCTTCCCTTTTTGTAAAGTTCCGTAATGTTCACGATCTACCAATGATGCAATATTCATAAGTAAGCGAGTTTGTGGACATTCAAATTATTATAGGTATATCATAGACCCTAAACTCACTCATATCTCTAATCAAACGTTAAATCTTGATATAATTTATATGCCAATTTGTTAAATTTCAAGCCAAGAATTTAACCTTAATTTCTTAAATACACTAAAATTCAATTTTAGATCATATAATATATATCCAATAATTAATTACCTATCTCAATATATCAAACTAGTAAATTAATTTTGTAAATGAATAAAACAAGAATAATTCCACCATTAACGATGCACAACGTCGCAAGCCTGCAACTTTTCCTCCAAATTGTCATTCTGTACAAGTGACAATTTGGCCAAATTGTTTGTCACATGCCAATCATTGGCAATCATTGCCCAATGATTGGCTCAACACTTTTTCCCATCATTCTTATGCAAAAATTTTAATTATACGGGAAGGAATTTGCGGATCAAATTTCCAGATTTTCACAATACGTCTAGCGATTAGGATTTTATTAGACTATCACCTAATAACCACACTAACGTCCCTAGAAATCCCAATCCGTGAGAATAAATAAATTCTCAACTAACTATACACTACATCTTACCCATGAAAACAAAAACAAAAAAAACACCCTTAAATAACAACATAAGAATAAAATAATAACAACAATCTAATGTCCTCTGACAACCTATTTTAATATGCAGAATTGAGAAAGAATGAAAATTGTTTGCGTTTACCTGAGCAATTCTTATTGTTTTCCTCTCGTTCGTCGCTTACGGTAAGTTTCTGCCTCCACCCCTTTTATTTTCTGAACAAGAGTATGTTAACCGTGAAACCCCACTAATCTATTATCTATATTACTTATTTAATAAAAGTTTCATCAATTGGGTACTCATAGTTATCTAATAGTTTAAAATAACCCTTTAAATTTTCAAAAAGAGTCAAACTAGTCCTAGTTCTCAAAACGACCTAGCGGGTCGTTACATTATAACTCTTATATGAAAACATAAATATATTTAACTTCATATTATCATTTTATCTGGCGAAACACCATTTAATTTGAGCAACTAGCACAATTGTTTTCGTGTTTGGCAACTTATATAATTAGTTATATAATAAGTTGGTCCTTTTATTAATTTTTGTTTCGGCCTTTTAGGTTTGTTTAATATATTTAAATGAAAAATATACTATTGACATTTAAAATTGATCATAAAAAATATAAATAATTAGTACATATTATAAAAAAACATGTATATATTTTTTATAAGATCAATTATTTCTTTGGTTGTCTAATAAAATCAAAATAAAAATCGAGTTATTTAAATAACTTGATTCAATTTTTTGACTATAATTTTTTTTTATTTAAATTATGAACAACCCTACGTAGGAGTGTTGGTGAGAAACTTTACAAAACTATCCTTTAGTAAATTAAATTAAATTATATATGAGCTACTTAAAATGACTAAATGAGTGTATAATATTCACGTACGTGTAAAAATTACCTATACCACATTTTACTCTCTTTTCTTTTTCTTCTACTTTAATAGTAGACACAATACTTTATTTATTTTATTTATTTTTTCAAAAATCTATCAACTTAAAAATCTATTAATCTCATTAATTTCGTGCTCCACCGTAAACATGATCACAAACACTCTTTGAGATTAAACTCAATGCACTTCGCTAAATTAAGGTCTGGTACCCTGCTTCATTATTGTGTTTTAAAAATTCGATTTAACACTATATTTATTATAACACAAATTTTATGATACGTATATTATAACTTTTTTAAGGTGTTATTATATATTATTTTTTTGTGGCCAACAAAATTCCGTATATACATCTATTGTTTATCAAAGGATTTTTTTTTTTGATCTTATATAAAAAAAGCCACGTCTCGACTCCTGTGACATCGAGTACTACATATTTATATGGACCATTTATATCACGGGTGGCCTAGATTAGGACTTTGCTAACCAACTTTTTTCTTTAAAAACAAATTACGTGCATTAATTTGCTTGATTTTTTTTTTTTAGATAACAATGACACCTACCACAACAATTTTTCCATGCACCGTCAACATATCTAGTGCGGAATTACTCTATTTTGACATGACATTTAATTAATTTATTAATTGATTGCTTATCTTATATTTAATTTTTTTCTCTTTATATCAATTTTGAGGTCTCGACTAATCAAAATCACGTGTTTAATCACGTGTTTGAGACCAATAGAAAAAAATACGTACTACTATTTTTCAAAATTCGATTTGAGATTGCTAGTTCCATTAGAACTCAGTGGTATACACCCGAATTAGTTTTAAGATTGTGAGATTGCTACGAATATAATGTGAATATTGTGGGTAAACAAACGAAGTGCTATTATTATAAAATAAATAGGAGTATTATAAAAGCAAATCCTATAGGCCATAGGTACGAAAGTTTGTAACTAATTTTATCTGCTTTACAATTAGTAATTATTTATCAATTTCAAAATTCCTGTCCTTTTATTAGATTGACGTGTATCAAAGATACGTGAACATTTTTAATTTTATTATGTCATTTTATGAATTCTTGGAGTAGACGGACACAAGTCTTATTCAAGCAGAAAAAGTCCAAACCAAATTAAAGTGACGATATTTTGCCAAATGTAACGTTTTGTACTAAGGTATTTATTGTGTTCACCTAATTCAGCTGCTTTTAGGGGTAATAGTTTGAACTTAATGGAAGTATCAATCAAGAAATTCAAAGTAGATGTGGACTTAATGGAACTAGAAAGGAAGAAAACCGAGAGTAAGAAGTCATGGGGAGAGAAAATATGGAGTTTGAAAAGACTTTAAGTTATGTATACTGATAATATATAAATATATATTGATATTAGATATGGAGTTAAGTGAGAGCAAAATATTTATTTTAAATCATTTTTGATACAAAATATTAGTTGTATTTTCAAAATATGAAGAAATATGTATATACGAATAATAAGAATATTTTGAGCTGTAAAAACGTGTATATTAAACTCATTAAAATATAGAGAATTTATCGCGAAAAGAAATGTGATTTTATTTTACACTAGCATGCATGATATATTAGTTATTCTGAATGCATTTCTATCGCAGTTAGTCATGACGATTATCGATAATTAGGATCGAATTTTAGATTAGTATTTAGATTAGTACTCGAGACTTATAAAAAATTAAAGTGTCGATATCATCTAATGCAGTTTGAAGCTAGCAGCAATACAGACACAATTCATGTTTATCATCTTATGATGCTAACTAAATATATTATATATCGCTTTTTTTACCAAAAAAAGAAACATTGAAGTGTGAGGTTTTTTTAAAAATAACTGAGAAATGTTTCATTATTCGAGAAGATAAATAATTATTTTTTAAATTTTAGAAAAATAAATGTATCAAAAATTATTTTCCATAAATCTAACCAAAGATAAAAGAAAAAATGATTTTTTTTTACTCTATTCTATTTGAGGTAGCTCATTTCAGAGAAATTTTAAAAAGTAAACACATGTTACCTTTTATAACCTAGCAGTAATTATTGACGATATGCCGATCACACACGTTTAGATGTCCATGATAACACGATGATAGGGTTCTTTTTTTCCTCATCAAATATTTAATACTCAGTTTCGAAATTCTATTAATAACGACTTTACTTGAATGTGATTTGTTTGGTAAGGCTTGCAATGTGATAATTTATAATCAAATACATATACTACAAATTTACAAAATTGGTCTTTCTTTTTTTGAAAGAATTTTTTATCAAATTGATGTATAAATTAGAAGAGAGAGAAGAATAATCTAGAATAACTTTTATTTTGGACACGGACACCTTATTATCTAACATTTTTAAAGATGAATATTTTGTCCGATGCATTATGAATCAACACTTGTTAAGGATTTTGGATTCACACTATCTTATCGATTCGTTAAGGTCGAAACTTTTTATTCTATGCATATTTTTAATTTTTTTTTTTAAGTAAAAAAACAGAATATGAAAGACCCGGTCTTTTAGAAGGGAATACAAGAAAATTATGGATTTAAGTAACAAAAAAATAATTCGAAGTTGTCAATGAGTTGTACATTTAACAAGAAGGTTGTTGGTATCACATGACTATCAGTACTGAACTTGGTCACAAGGTTGTAATTCAATTATTAAAAGTTAACACCACACTGATAAAGAAAGTCAGCGCTAACTCACAAATTAACAAATAGTAGGAGTTACTTTAATTGTCTGTGTAGCATCTTCAAGGGCTACTAATTAACTAAGATTTAAGCACTTCCACACTAATTGAATGATATAATATAGGCCCACTATTTAATTTCCACTTTTCATTGTTTTATTTTCTTCTATTAATTTTTATCATGTGATTAAGAAGTTACGAGTTCAAGTCTTGAAAATAATTTTTGATAAAAATACAAAGTAAGACGACATACAATAGGCCTTTGTAGCCGGACCCTTCTGGACATAAACACGTCTAACTAGCCAATTATATTGTAGGATTTTTTTGCAATGATTATATACTTATATAAACCCAACTCATGCTATTACCATAACTCAAGCTTAGCCATTCTTCTCTTCTAATTCACTCTATCTACTAATCCAAAATCAAAGAATTAGAGAAAACCATGAAGGTCAAAATAGAAAGTTCAAAAATCATTAAGCCTTTCTATGAAGACAACATCATCCCTCCTTCTGCTAAAACCTATATTCCCCTTAGTGTCTTTGATAAAGTCACTTATGAAGCCCAAATTGCTATCATCTATGCCTATCGCCCTCCCACTCCACCAAACGCCGCGATTCAATTGGGGCTTCAAAAGGCCCTAGCGATTTACAGGGAGTGGGCAGGGCGATTAGGTAAAGACGAAAATGGTATTCCAGTAATTTTGCTCAACAATGAAGGTGTTCGATTCGTTGAGGCATCAGCGGATAGTACCCTTGATAAAGTTATGCCCTTTAAACCTTCAGCTTCTTTGCTTAACTTACATCCTAGCTTGAACAATGTGGTCGAATTGGTGCAAGTTCAAGTCACAAGGTTCACTTGTGGCTCGTTGGTGGTCGGGTTCACCGCCCACCATACTGTGGCGGATGGCCATTCCACTAGCAACTTTTTAGTTGCATGGGGTCAAGCCTGTCGAGGGCTTGTCATAAATCCTCTTCCTTTACATGATCGTACAATTTTCAACCCTCGAAACCCTCCTCTTATCGAGTATGATCATAAGGGGACAGAGTTTATGTCAAAATCAGTTAAAAAGGAAAATTCACTCAATGAAAGTACTCATCATGTAACGGAAGATATAGTGGTGCACAAAGTCCATTTCACCGTTGAGTTTCTAGCAAAACTCAAAGCAAAAGCCTCTTCAATGAACAATAACAATAACAATAACAGTAACAGACCTTATAGCACATTTGAAAGCCTCGTTGCACATTTATGGAGAGCCATCACTAAAGCGCGAGGCCTAAGTGGCTTCGAGACAACTCATATAAGAATCTCAGTAAATGGTAGAATGAGGTTGAACCCCAGAGTACCTAATGAGTACTTTGGAAACTTAGTACTATGGGCATTTCCAACATCAAAAGTGAAGGATCTTTTAAGAGAGCCTCTTCCTTATGCAACAAAGCTCATTCATGACGCGGTTGTAAAAGTAAACAACAACTATTTTAGATCGTTCATAGACTTTGCTAATCACAAAGATGAGGATCTCATACCAACAGCAGACATGAACAAACACATATTATGTCCTAATCTCGAAGTTGATAGTTGGTTAAGGTTTCCATTCTACGACTTAGATTTTGGAATGGGGTGTCCGTACATGTTCATGCCTTCATATTTCCCAACAGAAGGGATGATGTTTCTTCTACCATCATTCATTGGAGATGGAAGCATTGATGCTTTTATTCCATTGTTTCAAGACAACTTGCCCACCTTCAAGAAAATTTGCTATTCTTTAGATCTTGCTTGAGAATTAGTTATTACTCAACTATGTCATGATATGAAAATTCATTTGCTAATTCCATTTTGTGTTTTTAAGATTTTTATCTTTTACTCTTACTCATTGCTAAGCGCAAGGGAGGATGGGAAATATTTCTATCTATATGTTGTTGAATAATAGAACTAGTTATTACGAATTTTAATTTCATGCAACAATAACAATATACGAACTCGACTTGAAATCTTAAGGTGAATTTTGAAACTCCTAAATTATTGAATAAATCTCTTATCTGATTGAACACCGTTATAGCTCTCTAGATCTGATCCGTTCCGTAGGTTATTTCTAATAGACTCTGATCAAAAGATAAATTTGACTTTTATGCCAAAAGAAAAAAGTTTTAAAAAGACAGGTAGTAGTTCATTTTTGTATCTAACGTATCTGTCCATACCAACAAAGACTATGGTGAAATGTTAAATACTAGTGTACTTAATTATTTTTCTCACTTTTGAATTGATATACCTATTAAGAAAATAAGGATTGTCATATTATTTTACCTCTATTAATTATAAAGTAGATGGATTAAAAATTTAAATTTTTTTCAAGAAGTTTTATCTTTTTCAAAGTAATCAATTGAAGGTATTATAATAAATAAAAAAATTTGTTTTTTCTTGATTTATCAAAATAAACAAGTAATTTAGCTAAAAATATAAAAGCAAACAAGTAATTAAAGAAAAAGAAGTATTTCATTTTTAAATTTTAACTAAAGAATGTATTGAACTTTCATATTAATATCAAACGAAAGACATAAAAATTCTAATTTTTTTTTTGGTATCCCACACCCCAAAGAGAAGCCCATCTCTGTTTATGTTTTATTGTAGTGTAGTTTTTTTCTGTCCCCTAACTACTTCTATGTCCTTTCATATTATTTGAATTAAGGAGGAGATAATTCACAAATTTGGTAAAGTTGAAGCGTGTCACGTATACAATACTAAATAAATTTATATACCTAGTGTTGGGCAATTGGACCCTGTGGTCCTGTTCCACGTTATACCCAGCCTTGGAATATTGTTGTCAACCTAATTAATTAGTGGATGGTTAAACTAATACGGGCATAGCTATATATAATAATATCTACGTACAAATTCAAATGAACTCAATAATTTTTATTTATATACTATATTTTAAGTAGATAATTTATTAAATATATACGATCGTTTAATTTGTAAATTTACTGTCAAATTTTTATCTTTTTAGTTATTAATTTTTTTTTGAATAAAATATTATCTAAAAGTCTAAAATGTTATTGAGAACTAAATTTATATTAGTTTTGTAAAATTTAAAAAAAGTATATTATTTTAATAAATTAATTTTAATAATGACTTATTTTGATCAAAACTTCATGTTATGCCACAGTAACTAATTCCTTTGCTCAAAGAGTACTGTACTATATGTATTTTTAATTTATCTCATAAATCAAATATGAAAAGATTATATTATCTTCTTTGTACTGAACACACCCTTAATAATCTAACATGATTTGTACTACCTCATTTAGTTTGCTGGCCTAAAATGAGAAAATGATGGTATTATCTATTTTTAGCGAATAATTTCTGTTAGCTCTGGCAAAATCAATATAATAATGTGTACATTTTTTAAAAATACTGTTGTCGGTCCATTAGATTTTTTTAATTACATGTACACATATATTATGGTCGACGATGGTTTTAATCTAATTATTGTTTAATTATGATTTAACTATGGAACATGCGCAGTCAACTATACTAATAAAGAGATTAATTAATTCAACCTACGGAATATTGGAGTAGTCGGCTAGCTACTAGCAAATTTAAGATTTATAATATGGCATGGCTTAAATAAGATATCCTAAATTTAAGATTTATTTATTTCTCTTTTATCTATTAATTCGACATTATTGGTGGGGAGCATCCAAGGGTGTAACCTAGTGGTCAATAAAGTGGTTGAGATTAATCTTAAGATCTCAAGTTTAAAACTTAGTGGAAACAAAAAATAAAAATTACTAGGTGATTCTTCTCATCTACTCTAGCTTCGGGCAAAAGAGTCACCTATCGTTGATGGAAGGTGCACGAAAATTGGCTCCGATACCATGATTTATAAAAAATAAAGAAGTTTATAGCCTGGGAATTAAGAATTTGGTATAGTTCTAACTACTTCAAGATGCTCTTCAATAATCAATTGCCATGGTATTTTATTGTTGTTGCATTATTTTGTTTGAATTTATACTGAGATTTGGCTAGGCAAATAATAGGATTTGTTGGGATGTAGTTGGATAATCACATGTTAGTTAGTTCAAATTTCAAGATCTCTATTTATATATATATTGCTCCTCAAATTTAGGCAAATTTAATCAATGGATAAGCTTAGAAATATGAGTAAACACCTCATCTCGTACATCATTCTATTTAACATTTTTTCATAATTAAAGTGGAAGAACAAAAAGTATATCATGAAATAGAAATATGAGTAAACACCTTATCTCATACATCATTCTATTTAACATTTTTTCATAATTAAAGTGGAAGAACAAAAAATATATCATGAAATAGAAAATAATTGATCTTATTACACGCGTGAATTATAAAAACATTTGAAAGTTATTTTAGAAGTACCAATTACAAGAAGCATTGGATGAAAAAGTTATTTTAAAAGTACTAAATTCTTGCTGGAACGACCTAAGATGAAAAATATCACAATCCAAAGTCTCAAACACAAAAATTAATGTTATACGTTATCCTGAATTAACCGTATATGTTTGGTAGAAAAGAAACATTCATCTAGGAAATAGTATCTTGATTACATTGAAGTTTGTTTGTTACACAGATCTCCACAGCGCACATCACATGTATGAATCATTTATTTTGCAACGCCATTATAATTTTTGTTATTCTTCAATTATACATTTCACTTAAAATACATTTTTCACCAAAATAAAAATAAAAATATGCACCATGCAAAAGACAGGAGATATCATTTGAAAAAAATAACAAAGTAAATATTATTTAGATGTAACCAAAAGAATCGTGACAACAAGTTGACATTATTTACATACAATCTTGTGTAGATGGCAAATTGGCCCAAGTATTAAAGAGAACTGGATGTGTAGGCTGTAGCAGAAGAAATTGTGGTTTGGCATCTATTAACTTTTTTAATGATGCATAATCATTGTAACCATTATTAATTTTTATAATGATGCCTAATAATCAAATGCAGAATTAAAAGTTTGAGATCTAAATTGTAGGACATAAAAGAAAAAATATGATTAAAATTTTTTCCACAATCCATTCCTTACCATTGAATCCTTATTCGATTTGGTCAGTGATTCACAAGGTAATATACATATAATGTTTATTTAATTTATCTATTAAAATATAATACGAAAAAAAACTTCTGAATTTGTATGAACCTATGAACCCTACTTGACTTTTCTTTTGATAACAATTTAGCCTCATATGAGATATATCATAAATAATTAAGGGCCCGTTTGGATTGGCTTAATAAAAGCAGCTTTAAAAAAGTACTTTTGAAAGTGCTGAAACTTATTTTTAAAATAAACAGTTATGCGTTTGGATAAAAGTGCTGAAGTTGTTGCGCCAAACGTGAAAAGGGAAAAATGGAAGAAAGAGATGTTAGGGTTATGTGGATAACTTGGAGATAGTATAAAAATATTAAGGGCAAAAAGATAAAAATGTGGTCAACTTAAAATAACTTATAAGCTAAAAAATCACCCCAGCTTTTAACTTTTGGCTTAAAATATTTTTTTTTTAACTTCAAATAAGTTATTTTGAGTATTGCCAAACAGCTAAATAAATTACAAACTAGCTTTTAAATCAGTTTGACCAGCTTTAAGCTTGGCTTCACGATTTATTCTGTTTAATAGTATGAGCCATGCATAAAGGAAATATTTATACATATGCAATTAATATTCTATGTGGCGTGTGAGTAGTATTATTAAAAGCTATCGACGTGAAACAATTTCATGTGTACGTACGGTAGTCACTTTTTTCTCTCATTCAAAATTATGCGCGCGACTTTCAATACACACAACTTAAGTGATTAAAAAAAAGAAACATCTCTTCAGAAAAATGTATGCTTCAAATAATAATATACAAAATAATCTTATTAGAACACGGGGCTCAAGCATATTAATGTGCTAAAGTAAAAAATTAAATGGGGCCTTAAATTTAAATTATTATTAATATTTATATAATTAATTTCTTTTAGTTTTCAATTAATGATATTACCATTCTTATGTTAACTTATTTATCATAAGATATAATACTCCTATTATGTCAAATTTCTATAAATAACTCTTTCATTTTCATGAAAAGTTTACATTTCTACAAATAATATTCAATATTTGTAAAGATAATAACAACTTATAACTTATTGTTACTAAAAAAAAGGAGGCTCCTTAAATTTGGGGGCTAAGATACATGTCTCTTTTTGAAAAAATTACGCGGTTAAACAAATTTATATTACTTAATTACTTATCGTATCTATAATTTGCTATAATTACCATTCGACTAATATTGTACATTAATTATGTGGGTTGACTTCGATTTTGTATAATTAGTCACATTTGTACATGTATAATTCGCTAGAATATACAAATACATATGTATAATATACAATTATCTAATTGATATACATATACAATTCACCTCTCTCACACTCTTTGTCCTCTCTCTCGCTCGCCTCTCTCCTCATCTCCCAATCTCGCTCACCTCTCTCCTCCCTCTCCCAATCTCGCTTGCAATATATACAAATTACATATGTAAATATACAATTATCTAATCAATATACATATACAATTTCCCTTCTCCCGCTCTTTGCCCTCTCTCGCTCGCCTCTCTCTTCTCTCTCCCAATCTAGCTCTTCTCTCCTCTTTATAACATGTAGCTACGAATTGTAATTATCAAACTATAACTGTGGAGTCGTATTTTGAGAAGTTGATTAGATTGATACTATACTCCAACCATCAACTATCAAAATGATTAAAGATGAAACTATGACGAGGAAAACTAAGAATATAGTGCACAGTGGCGGAACTAGAATTTTATATAAGGGGTATCGAAATCTACAAAAATAAAATCGTGTAAAAATAAAAAAATATCAATATGTAATATATATACATAAATTTTTTATTTATTTTAGCTACACAATGTAAATTTTATTTTAGCTACACGGTGCACATCCTGGAGAGGAAAGATGCATATAACTCACTTATAAGTAGCAAAAAGTCCTACTATGGTGTACTATGTGGAATGACCTGTATGTTTAAAGCAACACTTAATAAATAGTTAATGTTAAAACAAATATTTTTTAAAAAAATCTCTTTACTATACTATTCAATAAGCATATTTTTTAAAAGGGCAACTTTTATATATAGCAAATATAAAATTCATATTTGTATGCTATAACAAAGTTTGCATAATTGGGTTCCATAGCAAATGTAGAAACTGTATAATTTGTTATACATATACAGTTGAAGCAAATTGTATAAAACGAAGTGTATAAAACAAGAAAGAGAAAGACACTTGGGCAGAGAACTGTATAAAAACGAAGTGTATAAAACGAATTATATTATTATAAGTGTATAGAATGATTATATACAATTTGAATTTGTATAAAATGAGAAAGAGAGAAAGACAAAAGAGACTTGACAAGGAATATACAATTGAATCGAATTGTATAAAACGAAAAAGAGAAAAATTAGATACAATTTGAAAATTGTATAAAACGAGAAAGAGAGAAAGGCAAAATAAACTGGGCAGGGGAGCATTTTTATTTTATAATTATAAGTGCATAGGATGAAAATATATGTACTTGCATGTGCATATACAATTTTCTCACGATTTATACAAACAAAAACACAATTTATACATTTCGCTTCTGTTTGTATAAGTGAGAAAGGCGAGGGTGGCGAACAAGATTTGGGAGAGTGGCGAGCGAGATCTGGAAGAGGGGAGAGAGGGAAACAAAAATATATGTATTTATACAATTTTCTCTGCTTTATACAATTAGAAACAATTTTTATACACTTGTGTTTGTATAAAAAGTGAGGAAGCGAGCGAGAGATTTGAGAGAGAGGCGCCTGACAATTTTTTTCAAAGTTTGCTATGGAGCACAATTAAATCAAACCCTAGCTACTTCATTTATTTTAGATTATTAATTTGCAATTATAGACTATTATCCCTTTTTAAAATAATGAAGTACTAATGAACTAGTAATAACAAAAAGAAAAACTAATTTGTGTCATTATCCCTCTCCACTCAAATAATAGAAACCCTACTTCTTCTTCCTTGAAAAAGGGAAAAATAAAAATCTTCCCTCCGTCTTATTTGCAGAGCCTTCTCTTCTCTCACTGTGGGTTGATTTTCTTCCATTATCACTGAAATCCGCTCCACTATTTGTGTGTTCGATCTCTGTGATATTGGATCGGTCGATGGCTGAAGAAGAGGAGAGGAACGGCGGCGATGGAAGTGAAACGAGTGACTATACATCGGAGGACGAAGGAACGGAGGACTACAAGCGCGGAGGATACCACGCTGTACGAATCGGAGATACATTCAAACTAGGACGATACGTTGTGCAGAGCAAGCTCGGTTGGGGCCATTTCTCAACTGTTTGGCTCGCTTGGGACATCCAAAAATCTGTTAGTTTTATTCTATGTTCTTCCAATTACTCATAATTTATCAGTAAATCCTGTTTAACTCGTTTCTGGTTACTCTATAAATTCTGCTTATCGTGATTTATTTTTTGAACTTCACACATGTTGGTGATTGACGAAAGTCTTTTCGTAGTTTATTTAGAGATGTATATGTCAGTGTAATGACAACTGACAAGTGTGTCCCTAGAGAATCTATAGTTTTGGAGAGCTACTTATTTGTTTTAAAAGATGAAAATGCTGATTACGGGAAGGAAATAGGTTCAGATAGAGCGGAATGGATTTAGAGGATTTATATAGCTAGTTCCAACTTAATTGTTATTATTGTAATCCTGCATTGTATAGCTTTACTCTTTTCTTGAAAAGGGGATCTTGAGGACATTCATGCGCAAATAAGAAGCCTCTCATTCGCTTTGATTAATTATCAGAGGATGCATTGTCATCCTCCATGCTCTGCATTGGTGAACTAGTGGTAGATAGTGAATTTTAGAGTATGGTGGTGAGAAAAGATGCTTAAATTTTGTTAACTTGTCAGGCTTATGGATTGTTCAGCTAATTGCTGCTTATGTTTTTGTGCGGAAATAGACATATGTAGCTCTGAAAGTTCAAAAGAGTGCTCAGCATTATACTGAAGCGGCAATGGATGAGATTGCAATACTAAAGCAGGTTGCTGAGGGAGATCCAGATGATAAGAAGTGTGTTGTGAAGCTATTGGATCACTTTAAGCATTCTGGTCCTAATGGGCAACATGTTTGTATGGTATTTGAATACTTGGGAGATAATCTTTTGACACTTATCAAGTATTCAGACTACCGAGGGCTCCCTATCCACAAAGTTAAAGAGATATGCTTTCATGTTTTGGTGGGTTTGGATTATTTACATCGCAAACTTTCCATCATACACACAGACTTGAAGCCAGAGAATGTGTTGCTTCTATCAATGATTGATCCAGCTAAAGATCATACAAAGTCGGGGACTCCTATCATTCTTCCCTCCAATAAAAGTAAGATTGTCTCTGAATCTGGGGCTTCTAAAGCTGTGAAGAGTTTAAATGGTGACCTGACCAAGAACCAGAAAAAGAAAATTCGAAAAAAGGCTAAGCGGGTAGCTCAAAAGTGTGCCGACAAGGAAGCTTCTGAGGAGACTGAACCACATAATGAAACTACTGGTCCCGAAGACTCTGCTCGTGATGAAAAACCTGAAGCGAAATCAGTTGATGAACAAACTAGTATTGAAGCCAGTGGAGATGTCTCAACAAAGGAAGGGCACCAAAAAATTCAGAGACATAAGCGAGGCAGCCGCTCTGATAGGCAGAAGCTATTGGCTGACGTTGACCTTAAGTGCAAATTAGTTGACTTTGGTAATGCATGTTGGACGTATAAACAATTTACAAGTGATATCCAGACAAGACAGTATAGATGTCCGGAGGTTATACTGGGCGCTAAGTATTCTACTTCAGCAGATCTTTGGTCCCTTGCTTGCATTTGTTTTGAGCTCACCACAGGTGATGTTCTTTTTGATCCTCACAGTGGTGACGGTTATGACAGAGATGAGGTACAACAACTTTACTTTTGATCATTTCACCATTTCCATTCTGACATGCACAAACAATTTTCTTTGGTAGGACTTGGTTAGTGTTTAAATCTATTTGTTGCTTAAGCTAATTATTACGTGTATGTTATGAGCATGATGTGCCAATTTGATGGACTCTAATGTCTTGGAAGCGTATTGGTATATCAAAAGTGCTTTATTTTTGCTTGATGGTTCTTCAAACTTATGTCAGCAGTGTTGTGGTTTTGGTGAGGTAAAGAAGCAAGCACACTTTAAGCAATTCCTTAAGTTCACCAACAAGATTCGATGTGAGAAAATGATGAGTTTTGGAACCAAAAATATGTTGCTCCATCGAAGAAATGTCACATACCCACTTTGTTTCAGTGCATGCAGGAATTCTTCATATAATTAAAAAAAGTTCATATTGGCTGAGCCCACATCTCCCACCTTTTGACATATATGTCTTTTATAACTAAAAGATTGAGGTTCTGTATTTCTTGCATTGATAGCTATGAAAATGTTTTTTGCTGTCCATTGCATAGGAAGAAAGAGCGAAGGTCACTTAAACAGCTAGATTTTTGGGTCCCATTAACTAGTTTAGGTCTTTATACACTTCCAATAAAATCTCTTAGATATTGACTTAACCTAGCAAACAAAATGTCCTGGGAACTCTATAAAAGATGAAAGTCTTCAAAGATCATCAGATAAACTTTAGAACATGCGTGGGGAGGATGTTAGGGCATACCACCATCCTCATTGTTAAAGATTGAAGGGAGTTGATAATTTCTTCGGTCGCTCACATCCATTGCCTTCAGATTTTGCATGGATGCTCAAATTGTTTGTCACTTTAGACTATTATTTATTATTACTCTTTAATGGTTTTGCTAAAATTTATTGTTTGTCATTTTAGCTTGCTTATAAAAATCTGACTCACTTGGTCACTTCGTCGGTGAAAGCAATAATTCTTTCCAGTGGCCCTAGCTTGCCAAGTCTTTCTGATAAACATGTTTTCTTTTCGTGTGACCCTATTTATACTAGATTGCTTGCCTCTATCAATGTTCTAATGCCAGACTCTGTGTTATCTTTATTGGTACATTAGCTTCCGTCTGATTTCATTGTAGAGACTTTTTAAATACTTAATTCTTTAGTTTTTAGTGCTTCTTTTAAGTGTTAGTTTTTGACATGTGTTTTTTTCCTTCTTTAAAAAAATAATCAAATGTCTTTGTACATTGGACTGATTTTTTAAATGATGTTGTTTGTACTCGCATAACATTTACTTCTTTTTTTTCCAAGTTAAACGCATGTCTAACACAATTTTTAATTTCCAAATACTTTTTTCCAATTTTTCTTTCAAATATCACATTTTTTATGTCCGAACACCTACTTAATTGTTCACTTAAATGGTGTTGACAGGATCACTTGGCCCTCATGATGGAGCTTCTGGGGACGATGCCACGCAAGGTGTGTTTCTTTGTCTGGCGAGAAGCAACCAAATGCTAGTTCTGATTGAAATAACCCCACAATATATCTAACTTTCAGTATTCCTGCAGATTGCCTTAGGTGGACGCCATTCAAGAGATTTTTTTAACCGAAATGGAGAACTAAGGCACATCAGGCGCTTGCGGTTCTGGACTCTCAGTAAAGTGCTCATGGAAAAGTATGATTTATGCGAACAAGATGCGAATGAGATGGCAGATTTCCTTGTACCTATCCTTGACTTTGTGCCTGAGAAAAGACCGACAGCAGCTCAATGTCTTAGTCATCCATGGATTACTGGAGGTCCTCGACATCTTGGTTCTTCGACTAATTCTCTATCTGAAGCAACTGAAAACCATGGTCCGAAGAACAACAGAGAGAAGGATGAAAGGGAGGCAATGGAAGTTAGAGTGGGTAATATTGCAATTGATGGGGCTCCAGCCCCAGTCAAAGCTTCTCAATCTTCAGATCTTGCTAAGAAGACATAGTTGATTGGTCCAGGTTGCGCTACTTTAACATTTTTATTTAAATTTTGATCCCTTATCAAAGTTAGAAAATGGACCATGATCAGTTTTATTTCTTTTATGCCAAGTTTATCTGCCCCTCTTCAATCTCTTAAGGTGATGATCTTCAGCGACGTTGTGTCATTGGTTGAAGCATTTCACTACAGTGTGTCAGAGTAACTGAGCAAACTGCAGCTCGTTTGCTCTCTTTGTTATCTGGAAATTGTACACTTTAAGTTAAACATTATGTCTTCACTTTTGGCTTCTTTGAGAACTTACTAGTCTTGAATCTTTGTATTTTAGTTGTCCTACCATCCATTTGATGTTACATTTCTGACCGTGTTTCTCCTGATCGTGCTACTGCAGTTCTAATTTATCAAACAGGAAAAAGAAGAAAAAAACAGTTGATACTGTACGCCTGCAATTGACAGTTTTGTTTCTGGTGAATGCAGTGCTGTGAGCATTTGGAAAATGAAGGAATGACTCTTTTGCTTCACTGTGGGTAGAATCGTACATCCCTACATGAACTGTGAGTTGAATTAAGCAAATACTAATAGCTAATCCATTTGGTAGGCTGGGTCCTGACTGATAGAATCTCTTTCTCTAACTTTAGGCGAGCAGGCAAGTTTAAACATGTACTGAAGCAGCACGTTGGTGTTGGTTTGGTGAGTGAAACAGCTTCTTTCAGTTGTATAACTTTTGGTGGACAATTTATGAGCCACCCCTTCGATTGGATTCTTATTATTTTGGCTTTCCTTTGATGATGTACACGTACTCTTCAGTGAAAGAACATTATAGCCTTTGATGTCAAAATTTAGTGATCGATGGTTGGATGCTAATCGCTATATTACATAACAAGAAAGTATCTTATGCTTTGCTTCGACTATTTAACTTCACAGCGTTATTTCTTATGTTTCTTGTATTACTTCCTATTTAACTTCACATCGTTATTTCTTTCTTCCAAACTGCTTTGAATTGTTTTGCCTTTGGCTGAATGTCTATTGGAAACCAACTCTCCACCTCTAATGTTAGGTAACATCAGTCTGTCAGCCTCTCAGTCTGTCAGCCTCTGCAGACCTCGCTTTGTGGGATTATACTGATAATATTGTTGTCATCCGTGGTATAAACCTACTGTCCATGTGGTTTCTGCTGCAACTGTCTTTTCTTTTGCTCCTAGCAAATCACAGGATCTTGCATCTGGATGAAATGTAAATGAATAATCATGTTGCTGCAACAAACTACAAGATTATATGCCAAGTCCCACAATACACATAATGGCATTAGCTATACCTAATGCTGCAGAGCCATCTACTCGAAGCCAAATGGAAAGCTATCTCCAATGGCTTAACAGGGGATGGTCCATTGGATACAGTATTTGCCTTGGTTCTTAACAAATAATAGTAGTACATTAGACAAAACCGAAAAATACAAAAATAAAATCTATTCAATTATATTTACGAGGATGTAGGTGAAACAATTCTGTCATCAATCAATCAATTGAACCTCGATCCCTCAATAGTTTTGGTAAAGTTAAATGAATCATGTTGCCTTTTAAATGGAGATTAGTTGGATCATTAGTCCATAAATTAATAATAACGTTGTCTTTTGAATGGTGAATCACCGATCCGTTACCGGTCCTTCTATTGACGGCCAAAGTTTCACTTTTTTTCAATGCAACGCTAAAAGGGCAAGGTAAAAATGTTGTAAAATTTGTTTCTAAACATGTTAGTTTACTGAATAAGCAATTATATTATATGTGATTGGCACTTGAAAGTGTGAGTCCATATAGGTTCAATTCTCAGTAAAGACAAAATACGAATTGAAATCATCCTATTTGTGCATGCAAGATGGTTTGAACACCATAATTATAAAAAAAAACATATATATTTGAGATCCAATTCTCAGAAAAAACAAAACACTAGTTGAATTCATCCTAATAGTACATGCAAGCTGGTTTAAACATTACAATTATAAAAATATATATAATAAATATATATATATATATATGTGAGATTTGTTGGAAACGACTTTATATATTTAAGTAAAGGAAATTGTTAGTCTACTCTATATCTTGATCCCAATAGACAATACGTAATTAACCAAAAATGCAATAGTCTATAAGATACTATATAAGCTTGTCTTTCCTCAATTCCGTCATTCAAAAGGGAAAAAGAAGGATAAAAGAGCGCGAAAACCCTAGCTTACAGTCTCTAGCTCCGGTATGTCAATTCCACCGGAATCTCCCTCTGAACATAACGAAGAAGCACCGGAACAAGAATTTCAGAGCAATACTCATCACCCTCCTGCTCCTTCTGGTGAGGTAATCCATGAAAATGTATTCATCACACAGTATACCAATTCCTGTTGATATTGAGTCTTTGAATAGTTTTGAGATGTGAATTTATTAGGGTTCTATTGGTCAATATTCGGTGGTAGACTTACGTTTGTTGCAATTTATTTACTTTTTTTTATTATTCCATGCACTAGCTAATGTATCATGTAAGGAATCTGGTTGAAATGATGTCATCCGCGTACTAAATTCCTGCTAAATCCATATCTAGAAGCTGATATATTGTGAGGTGAAATGATTCCACTTTTGCTGGATTGACAAAGGGTTTCATATTACTCGACCCCCATTGCCCCCAAGACTTTAGCACTAGCGACAAAAGGTAGAGGATTTGTGGCTTAAGTCGCAGGTTCAAGCCCCACATCACGCAAATCAAAGCGCGGTATTTAAGTAGAGAAGGGTAGAGGGGCGGGCTCATTATCCACGGAGTGTAGAAGGCTATGATTGGTCTGAAGGGCGGGTCAAAGACGGATTTCTCGGTTATAAATAAAAAAGATATTACTTCACCCGGTGCACATTGTGAGGAAAAATGATGCACTTTTGCTGGATTATGTCTATGAAATGAAGGAAATTCATCAAAATTTGTCTGTGTTTTACCAATTTTGACTCATTTATGTTGAAGACGACCGTATTAGACTTTTGGTCCCTAATGCTAATCAACTTTTCAAAGATAGATACTTCTAGACTGACAAGAATCCTTGCATTAGTGTAGTGAGAAAGGAAAACTGCACAAAGAGAATGTTTCATCTTTGTTACTTGCACTACTAGAGCAACAACAAAGAACTGGTTTAGTGAATTTTTTCAGCTAAAAATTTAACGACTATATACGCCATTATGATAAATTATTGGAATCCAGGAATATCTGGTAGGTTGTAAGAAGCTCCCAATACAGAGGCACTAACTGTAACCCATTTGAAACTTCTCTTACTCATGCTTAACATTAACAAGTGGAAGATCGACCAATATTGCATGTTGAGACTTTCTGACTGCTGGTTTAGCAAGGCTTGTGCATCACATAACTAGAACACTGCTACTTATTGATGGTGTGTTCTTATTTTTTCTTTATATTATATGCCAGACACTTGTTACTTCTCGCTCAAAAGTTTTTGATAGATTAAGCCTGCATTTGTTTTTTAGATTCTTTTTTCAATTAGTTTGGCTTCTTCTCTCAAGGCATTATGATTTATTCTGCAGCTATTTGATATAACAACCACAGTTGATCCGGCTTATATAATATCTTTGATCCGGAATCTCCTACCAGAAAATGTGAAGCATGGAGAAAGAAGCAAGATAACCACATCTTCTCCTCCTGAGAATGAAGGAGACCCGAGCTGGTCTATTGACGAGTCTAAAAATGTGAAGAATGTTGAAACTTTTGTCAAACAATCAGTAGATGACAAGTTCTATTGTCAAAATGAGCGTGAGGATGTGGCCGTAGGAGAAGAGGCTTGGGAAGAGTTTGGCTGCATTTTATGGGATTTAGCAGCTAGTAAAACTCATGCTGAATTCATGGTATTTAGAACTTCTACTTGTCCAGAAACTTGATTTTTTTCTGTTGGCTGGAGGAAGAGTGGGTCGTTTCACCCATTCTTTTCTGTTTTTGATATTTACCTAAGAATAAAAGCAGAAGTTTTCTTTATTTTTTATAGTTATGATAAGAATTTTTATACAATCAGGAGCATTTTGAAGGCTATGCAAAAGAGGCCTTCCAGTTTCTTAGTTGAAGCTTTGGTTAAGAAGCATTTATTCTGAAGAGACTTAGGCCTAGACGTAGACACTGGAATTCTTATGTCGTTGATAATATTTTCAGGAAAGAAGAGGAGGTTTATTGTTTTTTTTTTAATATAGTTATGATTAGAAATTTTTATACAATCAGGGGCATTTTGAAGATTTTGCTAAAGAGGCCTTCCAATTTCTTAGTTGAAGCTCTGGTTAAGAAGCATTTATTCTGAAGAGAATTAGACCTAGGCGTAGACACTGGAATTCTTATGTCATTGAGAACATTTTCAGGAAAGAAGAAAAGGTTCCTTGTGTATTTAGTATAGTTGTGATAAGAAATTTTTATACAATCAGGGGCATTTTGAAGGCTTTGCAAAAGAGGCCTTCCAGTTTCTTAGTTGAAGCTCTGGTTAAGAAGTATCTTATTCTGAATAGACTTAGGCCTAGGTGTAGACACTGGAATTCTTATGTCATTGAGAATATTTTCTGGAAAGAAGAAGAGGAGGTTTCTTGTGTAGATACTGGCATCCAGTTTTTCTGTTTCAGATGGTTGGTGCTAGGTGTACCCTGCTGTATATTGTCTATACAAGCTTCCAGCAGCTTAGGAAAGAAACTTCCCATTCGGATGATCAAAGCTTTATAAACTTATCCAAAGAAAAAGAGGATCAGGGGTCGGGGGGTTGAATATGCTTATTGGGAGGATAGCCTTCCGTATATACATGTTCACTACTCTAGTCTTTAGAGGGATGATTAAGTTCTATGTGCAGGTTGAAAACTTTGCTCTAGAAGTGCTTTTGGCGACTCTGATGGTCTCAAAATCTGCACGGATTACTGTAAGTCTTCATTTATTCTTCTGATGGATCCTTCTTCTTTTTGGAGGTTTACTTCATTATATTTAGGTATTCTGATGACTCAACTTGAGATATGGTTTGATGAAATCATTGCATGTAAACAGGAAATCAACCTTGGTATTATTGGGAACCTAGCTTGCCATGATGTCTCACGGAAAAAAATCACTACTACGGATGGTCTGATTGGAGCAGTACTGCAACAATTGTTTCTGGATGACACAGCATGTCTCTGTGAAGCATGCCGGTACAATATAATTTTATGACAGAATTTAATAACTGATTCTGCCCTAATATTTTTTATCTTGTTGCTAATATCAGTAACTTTTACTTGGGGAGTATAACTTAGCCCACACTGTTTTTTCTTTCAACCTTCTTTTGGGGGATTGGGGGCAACTAAAATGGTAGTAATATTTATATTACAGTGCTATCATGTAGAATTTCATTCTTATGCTTGTTACTATTAATCTGGAATCATTGTTATGTTTGTTACTGTTAAGTATTACTTTTTTAAAAAATTGCAACCCACATTATGTCGCTGTGAAAGTCCTCTACCATTGACTTGATGATCCCAGTTCATTCTAAGAACATGTGATAAGATGCATCATAATTTCCTGTAGCCTTTGCTTTATCATGATCAAATTTTCTTATAATTGGCATTACCTACAGGCTGATAACTTTATTTCTTCCAAGCAACGAATGTGGTTTTTTGGCAGAAGCACTGCAACCTGAACATATTTTATGTCGTATTTTATGGATTGTAGAGAACACTTTGAACATTCAGCTTCTTGAGAAGGTAGCAATGACTGGCTTCAATTTTCCATGTAGCTTTTCATTTTCAATATTGTCTCTCTATTCTGACTTTCTTGAATCTGGGTCTTGCAATTTAAAAAGTTGTATATATATTCCCTATTGGATGAGTCTAATGGCATTTGTTTGTATTTCTCTTGACTTTCACCCTATATCAAATAAATGTCTCCTTCCAAAGACAAACTTGATGCTAAAGTGGCATACTCACTGTTATTGTGGTCACCATCATCAATTTTTTTAATCATCACTGATTCATAGATGACACACTTCCAAATACTTCTACCAATAACTTCTCTAGGAGTTGCGAAAGGGTATATTCTTTTTGTAATATAAAGATTACTTTATGGTTACCGGCACAGCAACTGTTTTTGAATCAAATGTAATTCGAGTATGGTATCTGGAAATAGTATCTGTCCGATAGATAAAGTCATTAAGTTCCTAATCTGTTTAGTTTTGTTGAAAGAGATCTAATACCATCTTTTTCCCTTCTGAAATGTTCTTCTACTATTATTCTTTTTAACGGTCTTTGTGCTGCTTTCTATTCTGCTATTGCTCCGCATTGCGTTTGATGTAATTTTTTCTTATCTACAGAGCATTAATCTTCTCTTAGCAATAGCAGAAAGTAAGCAGGATGTGGTTGCGATACTGCTACCACCACTGATAAAATTAGGTCTCCCACGGAGTCTGGTTGATCTCCTATCTGTTGAGATAAGCAAGTTATCCCCTGAAGAAAGATCACCTGAAAGGTCTGGTCTTTTCTTATCTTGGGATGGCCTTTTCTAGGAGGACCAGTTTAGTTTATTCTCCGTTCACTGCTAATTTTTTTCCTGCTAATATGATTGGTGATTATTGTGCCGCAATTCTTCAGGAATTTATTCCTCGGCATGTTGTACTTCTCTTTAATATTTCTCATGTCAAACATTATTCGTATCGTGAATAGGTTTTCTACTTTTTGGAGTTCACATTACTAGGTTTTCTCTGTGCAAGAATTGGGAATTATATAACATAGAAGCAGATAGCAGCTCATCATTTTTGCAGTCATCCTCCTTCCTCCCTCATGCTCTAATGCTCATGCATGAGGCTTTCCTTTAAATTATCATTGTGGTGAACCTCTGTGGTTGCAGTTCACTGATCAACTGATATAGTGATTATGTGCTACATCAGGTATTCCATTCTAGATTTGATTCTTCAGACTGTTGAAGCGCTTTCAGTCATTGATGATTATTCACAAGAAATCTGCTCAAACAAGGAACTCTTCCAACTACTTGTTCAATTGATCAAGCATCCAGATAAAGCTGAGGTATGCTGTTAACAGCTTGCAGAACCTTCTCATGTTTATCCTTACGTATCTCAAATTGTACCAAAGATTAGTGGAAGCACAGTTTCCCTTATTATGCATATATCAAACAACTTGAGAGAACAAAATGTGGAAGTAAACAATAAAGTAGGCTGCGTAGAACTTTATCCCCCCAAAAGAAGAAGAATAAGGTAGTCCTGAAATATTACTGCAGTAATTGATTCCTTAAGCAGAGGCTATTTCCTAATATATGCATTGCCTGCAGATTGCCAACTCTTGTGTTACTGCTTCAGTTTTGACAGCAAATATTCTGACTGATGTAACTGATCTGGCTTTAGAGATATCACAGGGTGAGAGTTCATAATTGCACCAACATATGCTAGCCTGATTTTTTTGGCCTTAGTTTATGTCAATTTATCGAATCAGTAATGACACTTGGATCATTTCAGATACACTTTTCTTAGAGGGTCTACTTGGTGTGTTTCCTTTTGCTTCTGATGATACTGAAGCACGGAGCGCGATTTGGAGCATTCTTGCAAGGTTGCTGGTGCGAATTCAAAAAACTGATCCGTCAAATCTGCACCAGCATGTCTCAGTTCTCACAAGCAAGTCAGAGGTGGTTGAGGATGAACTTCTTATCTATGATGTTGATGATTCCAGCGAAGACCATAGAAGTTCCACCAAATTAACAGCAAGAACATTTGCTGTATCCTTCTTCATATATATTCAAAAGTATTTTTATTTTTTGAAGATAAAAGAATTGTCCTCACTAGTGTCCACGTTTCTTTTTCTAACTGATGTTACCTTCTGGTAGTGTTGGAATGGAATGTGCCTGAGTAGAGTGCACCGGATATGGAGGATTCCCATAGCGGACACCACCTAGTTTGGAATTGGTTCATAATTGATTGGTTGATTTATATGTTACCTTCCGAATTCTCTGTTTCCTTTCATTATTGAATAGCTAAATGGAATTGTTGAAATTTTAAGTCGATGGAGAACCCTTGACGACCACATGAAGGGAACCCTTTCTATGGAAGGATGCTATGTGAATGAAGGAGAAGTTGATAAAATGTTGCACTACTGTTACAAATACACCAAGTAAGATTGCTTCTATTTTTTCTTTGGTAACCATACTATATGGAATTCAGACGTGCTTGAGAATTCTTATTCCTGTTTGGTGTTTGTAGATTTGACTGTATTTGGTTTCAGACCCATCTATTGTTCCAATTGCTGATTCATAAATGAATTCAGAACTATCTTTGCTCTATATCTTATTTTCATGGTTGTTAGATACTACTGTAAATGAAAAGAAAAAAATGTTTGCTAACCTGCTAATACAATCTTCATTTCAAAGTAAATGACACAGGTATATCGCCGGAGGAGAACTCAAGAATGATCCAACTATTGACTGATAAATTTAACACGATGAAGAAAGATGCATGCTCATCATTTATCTGGGCAATCTACGGGTATTCGGTAAAACAGCTAAAAGGGATTGACCTCACTTCAGGCTCTCTCTCTCAAAAATACCCGTGGAGAAGTGGTTTGGCTGATGTCGTAGAAGTGGCACAATATACAAGTGTTGGCTTGGTTTAACATCCTTGAGAATCTCTTCTTCACTCGTAATACATGGTGCTGATTGATTCTATGAGCCTTCGTCTCGGCTTGCTGTTTAGGTATCTGGCCTCTAGCTGCTCGGCGGTTATCACTAATGAACTACAGGAGACTTAAGTAGCTTCAAAACTGTCCCATGTAGAGGTTATCGCCATTCCATCCCACAATTCTTGTAGATAGTTCCAGAGCGTTGTGCAGTTTACCCGATTCACTGTCTACTTGTGGAATAGTTCCAGAGGTCGGCGATGACACAGTTGCATCTATGATGAAATTGTGCAGGACTCGGAGTCCAATTTTGCTGCATGATGCTTCGTCGTTTGGGTTACTCTTTTATGGAAAGGAAAAACACGTCCAGTACTACCGCTCAAGTTTATTTATCGTGGACAAACTAAAACTTGTTTTCCTGATCTTCTATGAGAAGGAACTGATTTCTAACTTGCTTGTTCATATAATTTTGCATTTGGTGGTCAATGGAAAGAGCAAACTTTATTTTATGATATAAGCTGTCTTTAGACTTTGTTTATTGACGTGATTTTGATCCCAAAATGATGCACGAGTAGACGATTTCCTTGTTGCTAGTGGGGATTTTAAGTTGGTTATTTCTCACAGAACATAGAACATACCTTCTTTTTTTTCATCTGGCCATCTCTAAGAGGAGATACATCACACTAATTTTGGAATTTTCGAACCTGAGATGGTACTCTAGTAATTTCTCTTAAATGGAACTTGGTTAGTAGAAAAAATAAAAACAAGACTCTACATCAATCGTCTAAGTATTTCTTCAGCAGTTAACGTTTGAAGTGATACTGAAACATCTATTTCTTCTCTGCTTTTGTAGTTCTTAGCAAAAACAGAATTTTAAATTTCACATTGCGTCAGCAAATGTTACTAAGTTACAGAAATTTGCACAAGTTGTGACACTCAGCAACGCCCCTCAGACCTAAATAATTTAAGGCGACCAGAGTTTAACTCGACTTGGCTATAGAAATTTGAGAATTAGATTACATAAGTCAGAAATGCTACTTTTTTGAGTTAGAAACTTACAATCAATGCAGACGGTGCCCCAGTTACCAACTTGATTTTGCGGTGTTTCATTCGTGGGGCTGTGTCTCAAGTCATTCAAGTCCTCTCCGGAATTGTGTTCCGCAGTTCTGGTAACAACACTGCTGTACTCATATTTACACCCCACATCTTTTTAACTCTTTCCTCTGACCTTTACTTTGTTCTTCATCCATGTATCAAAATATCTTTGATGTCATAGCTGAATATTTATATGTTCTGACATTTCCATTATACCCGAATAAACTCTATCACCACCTAACTCTGTACCTGAGGCACCAGCAGCAACTCGTAGAACATCTTCTATCAAGGCAAAGTTCCCCAGAATGTCAACATGGGCACCACTCTCTGTGCCTCTCCCCTCTAGCATACTAGCAGGTGGCTTGTGCTGGTGTTCTCTTATATAAGTATTGATGCCTGAGGGGTTGAAACGTGTCTTGCCTCGCCATCCTTTTGCGCACATGAAGCCAGCGCTCACGACTGGTACACTCTCATCTCCATCGACAAAGTATACTCCACCACTCAAGCAACCATTATCGCTTCCATCTGCAGAGATATCAATCTGAATAGGAATGCTCTTGCATCTGTCAGAAGGTGATATCTTGTAGACATATGATCTTTCAGTGGGAATTCCCACTCCATATGAACAGAAGATTTCCATATCCGGAGCATCTGGCAAGCTGAAAAATGATGTTGACTATTAACATACCAAGAAACACAACAGACCTAAATGAAGCACGCTTCCTCATTAACACAACGTTAGTACATTTGGCGGAAAAATAGAAAAAGGGATAGTAATGTCACTACTTGTTCGCACTTACATGGTTTCAAGTGGATTTGACCAATACTTATAATGACTATACTTTGGGTCTTCTAAGTTATCTGCTAATCCATGGGAGAAGTGTACCTCAGCGCGCTGCATCGTCTTTGGTGCTACAAACCTGAGAAGATCTGTTAGAGTTCTTGCCGTGAAGGCTTTATTTTCAGTCACTCTCTTGATGCTCTCCCGACTCAGCCCGTTATATTCTGTCAAGAAGTCTTCACATGATGTGCTGGAAGTGGGCGTGCTTCCGTTCAAGATCTTCTGTTATAAAACAACTCATTCCATTGTTAATCAAATTTCAAGGGAATAAGAGGTATGTATGTCAACAAGTATTCTTTTCAAATGTAAATTGAGATAAATAGCTAGAACTCATAGCTGTTACCTTTGGATCTATAAAAGAGAGTTGTGACGAAGGTATCTCAGATGCTACTTTCCCAAATGATACTAATCTTCCATATTTTGCCAGTTCTTTTACCTGGATACTCCTCTGAGGGTTGGTATTATTTCCGTTGTTCTCCTTTGAAGAGTAATGCAGGTATTGTGTCTTCGCTGAATGACATACATTTTCTTCTTCTGGGGACCTATTCAGATCGCCCCAGACTGTCTCTCCTCCTTTCGGTAGCAATGAAATGATGGAGTCCCATGTTCGAAACACCCTCATAACATGTTGAAAGGTTTGAAAACCAAAGGTCTCTAAATCAAACAGACCAGGAGCCATGGCTCTGCAGAAGTAAATGTGATGAGTACCTCATTGGTGGTAGAAAGGAATCAAATATGAAAAATTGGAGGTGCTAAACGCAGTGATAGATCAACTTATATACCGAAAACAAAAAGCAAAGGAATTTGCTTTTGTTGAATTCCCATTTATGTGATTATGACGCAAAAATAGACATGCAAATGGGACTTCTCTACCGTTAAAAACCAACTAAAAACACAAGAGAGGATAATGGTTGATGAATAGCATTACAAACCTGATAAACGCAACATCTTTTCCCTCAGCAGACAATATATTAGCAACAGCCTTTGGTACTCCAAGAAATGCCGGACCGATATTCATGATTGCTTTAATGTGCTTGGCACACCAACCTGGTCCACCACCCCCTCCAATAGGGGTAGGTGCTTCAACCCATTTAAGGAAGTGGAGAAAATAGTTGACACCCATTGAGTGAGGCACTGCCACCACTTTCTTGTAGCCATTTGTAACATACAAAAGCTCAATTTTTCTCTTTAGCCTGCTCAGAGATTGGTCTCTGATCTGCTTGCTCCCAAATTAAAGAGAATGTATCAGAATTACATCTACAATGCCCTCAAGCAGGACAACAACCTCTAGACTTTTTCGACCAAACGAATAAAGAAACTTTTTTTTTCTTTCATACAGTACATATGTCCTTTACAATATTTGCAACTTCTACTGTAAATGGAGTGACCTAGACAGTAAGGATTCATATCGCTGACCTCAACTTGCTTGTAGTTATAGGATTAGTAACAACGAAAACAACAAGTAATAGTAAGATCGAAGAAATGAAGAAGATAAATTTAATACCTCTGTATTTTGGAAGGATAGCCTCCAGTCATAAGAAGCCATATACATATTATTCTGTTCATAGCCAATCTTTGCCAAATTTTCAATAAGATTAGCCCAAACAAAATAGCCAGGAGCAAAATAATCAGCTGCTACTAGTCCTGTAACTGCACGTACTCGAATTCCCGGTGGATCAAGCCCAGTTTCATTATCCAAAGATAGGTGCTCCAACCAACATAATGGCCTAATTCAATTGCAGAAAAGATTTTCAACTCGGATTTAAAACTCTACATTATCCGATTAAATCAAAGGTAATTCCATTTCTGCAATGGCTAATTTCACGAATGATCACTGAACTTTACCGTTATAGCTGGTAAAATACAATTACTTAACGTGACAAAACACAACTCTGTAACTTAAATATTATACTACTCCATGTATAAAGATAGTCATTCCAAAGTCCAATTATTGTTACTCCATCCCTCCTTCCGAATTATGTGGGTTGTTTTGCTTCTCGAGATTCAAATCGATTAATTTTCGAAGCTAAATTGAATTAGATCTAACTTAAGATTTTAAAATTCTAAATCTTTTCTCGTGTCAGTAGAATGTAAGTCAAACTTCAACATAATTTAAGTCTCCAAAAAATTAAAAGTATCACATAAATTGGGACGGTATAATTTTACTGAAGTTGAGTGATCATACGTGAAATTAACGGAGTCTACAAAGACAAACCTCTTGAATATTTCAGAAAAGCTACCACCCCAAAGTCTCTTACGAAATAACCCTTCAGAACAAGGCTTGCCTTCCCAAAGTTCAAGACCACCAGTTACAATCCCAGGCACCAAAACAACAGGGTGATGAGCATTCAACCCTTCATTTTTTAGCCTACTCCCAGGTAATTCAGCCAATTTAAAACCTGGCAAAATAGCAGGCAAAAAATTGCATAGAAATAAAAGTAGCCACCAAGTTATACACAAGAATCCAATTATCCAAAAACAGTTATCTATACACCTCCATTCATTATCATCCCTGCTAGTTTTCTTGTGTTTTGGCTTTTCATAAACATACACAGCTTTTTCTTGTTTCTTGTCAAATGATTCATGAGTGACCACTGAAGAACGCTTTACTGGTTCAAGAAAACAGAGCTTACAAAATTGAAGAATTGAACTAAAGATTCTAACTTTACTGTCTAAATAGTTAGAAATAGCACTCAAATTGACCTGCAAAGCTGTAGTAAGCTGTGTTTTCAAGAAATGGAAGAACCCCATCAATTCAGAATGCAGAATTGAGAAGAGCAGAGTAACAAACAAAATTTTGGAAAATAATGGAACTCCATAAGGATCAAGAGAAGTGATGAAGGTGATAGGTTAGTAGTAAGCACTAGTTACACGTGGCAATAGATGGAGTCAGAGGTGAAGAGAAATTTTATCTTTCTCCTTATCGAATTTTATATAATCTGATTAATTTTTGAAGTTAAATTAAATTTAAAAGTGAACGGAGATAACATTTAAATTTGAGTATGACAACACAGTTTCTGTCTTTTGGCAAGTTTTAACGTTTAGTTGTGTGATGAAATCGAGGGTTGTCTACAAAGACGTGTGTCCTTGCTTTGTGCATTACATGCAAAGAATGACACATCTCAAACCTCAGTCGTCTAACACTTCTCGAGATATAAATTGATAATTCCAATATTAGAACCCGAATTATCGGGAAAATAGCACACCTTACTAGAAATTAGAAAACACAGATATCTAAATGGTCTAGTGGGAAAAATAAAATTTAAAAAATAGAGGTAGAACATAGAAGAATAGCTAATTCCCCTTTATTTAATTTAGGGGCCGTTTGATTTACACGCAAATTATAAGATGAAGATTGTAATGCAGACGTAAGTAAAACTCTCGGTAGAGGATTTTATTATATGAGTGCTCAAATTCGATAATTCTAATTAAAAAAAAACAATCAAATCTATCGCATCATATTCATTAATAGTTGATCTGCTGTTTGCAATGGATCCAAATCGGAAAGGCCCTAGAAGAGGAAGTGGACTAGGCTTCAGACAGTTAATTGGGCTTAGTAGATCAGCCCAAGTACTAGCCTTGTCGGAGTACTGGATCAGTCAACTTCGTCAAATAGTTCTATTTAATATGACCACTTTTTAGTTTTTGCTTTTCAATATTCGATTTATAGAGCGGTCACTTGAATTTACGTCACTAAGAGGCTCAATAAGGAAAAGTGTTGTCTATCGAAATTTTTTTATTCTCCGGACACAATTCAATATCTCTAATTAAAGGTAAAATGACTTTATCAAGTATACTATATCTTTGATGATCTCATACTCTCTGTCTATCACATTTTATTTAAATTGTTATCAATAATCTATTTTAAATATTCCTGATAAAATCTACTAAGAGCAATTTTAATTTGAATAACAGATAATTTTGTTTGTGATAAGTTTTTGCTTAATTCTAAGTTCTAAACTCAACCTCCTAATCCTTATGCCTAAAAATGAAGAATTAAGGAGAAGGATTATTATTGATGGTCGATTCATTGTATTAAAAGTTAAATAGATTAGAGTATACATAATTTAAAGTTTTAAACTAATGATTATAAGACTATTTTAATTTTTAAGGATAGGATAGTGTTTTGTCCTTCTAGTTATATATTTTATATTTGCACATTATATTTAAAAGTAAATTTAAGTTGTATCATAATTTATTGATCTTAAAATATATTAATTATTTTTTTATTACTATCTTACATTTCGTTTGTCAAATTTCCACACCCTTTATATATGAATCACACTCTTTTTACCTAATTTTCAGTGAAGGAGTTATAAGCACATGTTTATTAAAAATGAAGTATAAGTAGAAAAAATCATTAATTTAGATATCAAAATTAAGTATTAGTGTCAACTTCAGAATTCACGTGTAACTATATTTGTAAATTCAATTATGAAAATCTTTAATAGATAACGACCTCAAAAAATTTATAACTCAAACTTTAATTTTAACTTTATAAATTACAAATAAATATTAAACATTTATAATCAAACACCTATAATAGATAGAAAAAATATTCTGATTAGTCATGTAAATTTTTTCCCAGTACTCCATTGGTGTAAAATACTGCTCATTGGTTGCGTGTAGGACAGGTTAGCATGAAGCGTGGACAGCTCATTGGTTGACTGCTGCTCAATCACATGACACAGTTGGAAACTTTTATATGGCGTGTCTTGCTCAATTTATATTAATTAAAATTCTATTTAAACATATAATTTTATTTTCAAAAGTTAGATATTTTCTCATAAAAATTATCAGAACTTTCCCAATTTATATGTAAACAGGAATATAATTAGATGAATACATCATGCTTATAAATAACTTAAGTAAAATATCGTAAAATACCGTATTAATAAATCACAAATTTATGTAATTCCTTTATAGATAATTTGTGACAATATGTTATTTCAAACATTCAAACAAACATAATCTTACAAAGATATATTATCCAATAAGTTAATAATAATAATGAATAGCTATGTTTTAAAAAATATATTCATGAGATTTATATATTTATAAATAAATAAAAAAATAATATAAATTACAATATATTAACATGAGTAAGTTATTTTTTTTCTTTACTTTTATAAGGGTGAATAAATAATTGGAAGGTGAAGAGGAAAAATATGTTACTAGCAATAGCAAGTTATAACGAATTGGTGAGAGATGAAGAAAAGCAGAGAAAATCCAGTGGCTAGTAACATTTTCCGTGTGCAGTATTTATTTTATTAAACGCGTACATAGGCAAGCAATGAATGCAGCCACACACTCCCTCCTTTTACTTCCTTTAAATACATCCCATCAAATTATTTTCTCTTCTTCACCGTCATTTTTCCCATACCCATTTGTTTCCCTTCAGAGAAGCAACGAATTTCTTTCTATCTTTCAGAGTGGAAGTTAACGAACAAGTAGCAGTTCTAGAGAATTTTGGAAATGGCAGGAAGAGTAGATCTGGACGGAAATCCGATTAAGCCGATTACAATATGTATGATTGGTGCCGGAGGTTTTATTGGCTCGCATCTATGTGAAAAATTGATGTCGGAGACGCCGCACAAGGTGCTCGCCGTTGATGTTAGCAATGACAAGATCAAGCATCTTCTCGAACCGGCTACTCTCGCCTGGGCTGATCGTATTGAGTTTCACCGTATCAACATTAAGAACGATTCTCGTCTTGAAGGCCTTATCAAGATGGCAGATCTGGTAATTTCATTTCGCTCTTCCTTATTGTTCTTTTTTTTCCCCGCGCATTTTTATTTTTCTTCTTGTTTTCTGCATTTTGTTTGCTTCTCATGGATCTATGCGTTGTGAATAGGGAATCGTGTTATCACGAAATTCTGTTCGTACTATTATGTGTAGCGTTCATAGCTAGCTTAATGCATGACATTCTGAAATAATTATTTATTGGAATCTATGTTGTGAATCTGAGATCCGAGTTTCATCATTGTCGTGTTGCGTAAGGCAATTTTCACAGATTTCTCAAAATGAAAGAGAATTTCCAGAGGCTTTTTCATGTGGCTATTTGTGGCCTCTAAAGCTTTTGTGTCCATGAATATCATGTACTTGAATGTATTGTTTAATCCTGTATGTTTGGATTATTTTATCATTTTAGTGTGATCTTACTGTAATCATGGACTACTTTATGCACCGACACAGCTTTAGACCCATTTTCCTTGAATTTTTAAATGCTGATCCGGTCAAATCATTGACTGTTGCTGACTTCTGTCTTTTCTTGTGATATAGACCATCAATCTTGCTGCGATCTGCACTCCAGCTGATTACAACACTCGTCCACTTGATACTATTTACAGCAACTTCATTGATGCTCTTCCAGTGGTACGCATCTATAACTTTTAACTTCATGCAGCCTTTCATTGCTCATATTTAGTTACTGGAAATGAATCTAGTTGAGATAGATAGTTTTAATTCTGGTGGTTAATACTTTGACTGTTGAGTATTGCTTTTCTCTTGAATTTACTGTGTGAACTTTATGTGAAATGATTAATACAGGTGAAGTACTGCTCAGAAAATGGAAAGCGTCTTATTCACTTTTCCACCTGTGAAATTTAT